>JARKHS020010264.1:100000-353922 GCA_030143305.2 Amblyomma americanum | reverse complement strand
GGCGGTAGCGAGAGTTTGGCCGCCCAGGGCATTCCTTCGGGAGCGGCCCGAAGTCCATTAGCCCGGGCAGGGGGGGCCCGGCCTGGTTCGGCGACGAGGGAGAGGAGGAGCTGCACGGTAGCAGGAGCAAGCGGCGGCAGTAGCCCCCGAGGCGTTCTTCTTAATTGGATTTCTCTCTCGCTGTTCTCGCATTCTTGGCCCCGGCTGCCGCCGCCGGACGGGACGCCCCCCGACACACAGCGGGGGAGAGGGAGGGAGGGAAAGAGGCCGGAGCCCTGATTGCTCGGCGCGCGCGAATGCACGCACCTCGCCCGCCGGCTTGATAGGATGACCCCCCCCTTACTGCAGACGACGACACTGTCGTCCGGTGGACGATCATCTCGCGCTTCCGAACTTAAAGAGGGAGTGGCCAGGAGACACTGGTGTACGCATAAACACAGGGTCCGCACGCGTTGCTCCTCCCTTGCCGTTAACACTCCGGCACTTCAAGTCATATGTGCTCAGGAGACTCGCGCGTATCCCCCTGATCGGTAGTGAGGAGACAGAGAGGACAGCTCTTGCACAGATCGCCGCAATATTATCGGGAACAGGCTGCGTGCGATCAAGTGTCAGTAGTGACGTCATTGCGGCGTCGGACTTGAAGACGAGTCTCAAGGCGCTTATTTCTGAACAGGTGGAGTACTAAGCATGAATAGACCGGCCATTGTCCGATTCACTCTCTCCGGTGAAATCAAGTGCTACCTTCGAACGTGCTCCGCAAGGTGTTGAATGAGCGTACGTCAAGCTTGAAACTACGGCCAGTGGGTCCGTGCATCTGGGAATTAGCATATGGGAATTAGCGTCTTGGCATTCAGCTCCTCTGCGCTCACACTCTACTTAAGTAAAGAAAGAAGCTACATATGATGCCAGAGCGTTGCAGTATCGCTGCTGTCTATATGCAGCTCTTGTCTGGTGTTCAAATTCAATCACAGAACCCGCTGCGCCGAATCCGGCATTTAGCACGTCGAATCGACTTGTGACGTCGAGGTAAAGACCTATTGGCGTTTGTACCTTATTGCGCTCACAGAAATAAACAACAAAAATATCATTCGCAACTCATCTCCCCTTCCCCGTTCAGGTAACTCAAAGAACTGCCAAGGCGGGCTTGCATGGTTCTCTTGAAAGTTAATTGCTGAAGATTTTACGCAACTCAAGTGGCAGCGAAGAGCCAACAATTCGACATGTTTCGGAACGAATATGTCTGAAAGGCAACTGGGGCAATGGCAGCTCAAGGCGACAACCATGTAGTTAATTGCTGAAGATTTTACGCAACTCAAGTGACAGCGAAGAGCCAACAATTCGACATGTTACGGGCATGCGGTGTAATGGACGGTGGTAGATGTGGTCCCAACCAGGTATACGCCAGAACCTGCATGGGTCAGTGGTCGAAGAAGTCCTAAATTTCTCCCTGTGCCCCTCTCCATCACCGCATGCACTTAACCGAGCTGTGCCGCCAGTTATAACTCTCAACGTGCCCACTTTTTTTTCTTCTTTTCCCTGTTGCATCAAATCAGCGCAGATTATTATCTTCCTTCCGCAGCGTGCAAATTAGCGATAAAAAAAAAAGCGCGCCCGGTCTTTCGTTAAAAGCCTAAGAGCCCGAATGCCCCCCGCTGCGCTAATCATCTGGTCCAGAGGCATCGCCCGTCCGAACAGGCCCGAGCCGAGAAGAGAGTGCATTACACTCCCGAATTCACGAGCGCGCACCCATGCTCTCAAGCACAACGCGCAAGGGCGAAAGATATTACCTAGAAAAAGGAAAGGCGGGGACCAGACCGCGCAGACAGAACCGGAGCACCCGCAACGAGCGATAGTGGAGGAAGGTGGACCTGTTCCGAGTTCAATTTGAATACGTAATAGACCAGATGAAGAATGTCCCAGCGACAAATTCCGCGCGTCGCCGCCGAATGGGCCCCACGCGCTGTGGTGCGGAGGCGCCCGCATGGGTCGCGGCGGTCGACAGTAGCCTCCCCCCCCCCCCCCCCCCCCCTACCCTTCCCTATCGGGGACGCCGATCGCATAAAACTCTGGCGGCAGCCAAGAAAAGAAAACTGTAATAGAGCCGCCAGCTCGCCGTGAAAGCTCGCCGCCGCCACCACCCATTTCGCGAGTGTTCAATTTTCTCTCGGGAGCTGAATTTTTCCAGTGGCCAACTTCCTATAGGAGTAAGGCGTTGTCCCCGCTGCCTACTATGTCGCAATGCGGCGTAATGTGTCGTAACTACAAACTGCCGCCTTCACATGCTAAGCGACGAACATTTTATTCATAATGGACGCGAGAGTTCGGATGATCACGATGGTGTTTACGGTCGTGTGATTGATGTCGACATCTCTGCAATAACCGTAAAAGCGGCTGTACGTGTTTTTATGCATCTACAAACATCCTATCTGCTCGGCATCCAAGAGCCACCAACCTTGTCCACACTGCTTCTTCCATTCTTCGTATTCACCAGTATATACTCTCTACGTCACTTCCGCTTCGCACCAAACCTGGGCGCAGTTAATTTCGTATTCCAATCCGCGATTGCAACCGGACCATCTCTCCGAATTAGTGAAGGAGCAAGATGTCTAGGGAGTCTAGGGACCCTAGGGATCGCACCGTCGCGGTCCATTCAGAACTCGGGATCTGAATCCAGATTCCCCATTGAAACACGCTCTTCGGTTTCGCGGAGCAAACAGACTTGCTCCGGATCGACGTTTGGAATATGTCATTAGAGAGGAATAAACACCGACACGCATGCACCCTTTCACCGAGCATTCCCTGTCTCTTGTTGGAGTGTGCGTCTCGTGATCTCCTGCCCAGATTCAGCGCACGAGAGGGAGAGACAAACAGAAGGACGGAAAAGCAGGGAGGTTAACCAGGCGATGGACAGTAGGCTACCCTGCTCTTGGGGAGGGGAAAATAGGGATAAAAAGGGAAGAAAAAGCGGCAACGAAAGGAGTGTTTCGCTGTCCAAGGGGACAGAGGAAGCACACTTAAAGCTTAAAGTTTATAGTCGGGAACTCAACCCCTAATCATTTAAGAACTCCAGGAGCGCCTTCACCGCTGTCCTTTGTGATGAAGGTTTTGTCCAAGGCCCCAGAATCTTCATTTCTCTAACACGATGAGAGTCCAAGCGGCGGGATGTAAAGAAGTATTAGCTGTTGCTATACCGGTACTCTATACTCCAAGCTTTCGCACGCATAGCTATGCCTGTCCGGTTGCCTCTCATTCAGCATCACGCGGTTGTCCCCGGAATCTTCGACTTCGCACCGGAAAAGAAACAAAGAACAAACAAAGAGGACAGACTCGGAATGGAGTCCGAGAAACAAAACAGGCGCCCCTTTTCTCGGTACACGCAACAATCCGTGGTGCACGTCACCAATAAACTACGTAGACGCCACACAGCTCCTGCATACCGACGTGTTCGTATACCGTCTTATCACCTGCAGGAGTGACATCAGACGTTCGGGATCCAGCGAGTCACCCTCCGCGTGCGTCGCAGCGGGTGGTTCGAAATGAGACTCACAAGGGAGTCCTTGGAAGCGACGTCGCGGATTTCCGTTCCCGTGATGCCTTTGTTGGCGCAAGTTGCTAGACCGCAAAGCGGGCCAGCAGAGCAGCCGCGGTCGGGAGCCGCGGAGCTGTCAGAGTGAAATTTATCGGCACCTTCGCAGCTTCGGTAGCGCGGTCGAGCGCACGGAAATACCGATCGCGTTGGGCCGTCAAGGAGTTTTTTTTTCGCGGGGATTCTCGGAAAAGGGTTGATTTCGTTTCCGAAGCTGTCACAGTGGGACGGAATAATAAATAATCGGCTCGAGTTTAAAGGAAAGTGGAAGCTGGGGGCGAACGATGGTAGTGAAGATTAGAGGATTCCTAAAAGCGACACCGCAGCGGGGCCGGGTAATGAAGGAAACGAGCTCGAAGGATTTCTAGCTCTGTTGACTCAGCTTGATGAAACGTCTTTGCTTTACCATGAGCTATTTATTTATTTATTTGTCCGTCGATACCATCAAGGCCAAAGGTATCCCAGAGGGTAGTGGTGACAAGAGATTGAACGAAATAGAAAAAAACAAACAAAAATTGCAGGCACGATCTTCCTGATTGCACGGGGCTATCTGGTAGTACACAAGCGTATAGTGCTGAGCAAAAAGAAGACAAAATGCCGAGGAATGGAGGACAGTAACAAAAAATTAATAAACTAGTTGGTTGAGGCTGAGTAAATCTCAGCATTAGTGAAGATAGCTGGGTCGACTGGCGAGAGCTGTCACAGTCCAGCGATGTATTTGTGTGTGTTGTGTACATTGATGTTCGGAATATAAATAATTGCGAGTGATTTTTGTTCAATGTATAACAACTCCGATTTCGTGTCTATACAAGCCGGCGTGAGATAAAAGATGGGCAAGGTACGATTTCAATTGGTGGCGTTGTGAAAAAAAAAGTATATATAATAAGGCTTCTAGACACGGGCTAGTCTGTAAGATATCGGTATAATTAATCTGCTCTACAGCGGCGCTACAGTTCTTCCTGTGTTGCACTACGATCAATTCATGCAGTGACAGTATCCGGATCAACGTGCGCTCCAGTGAGCGGAAATTTTAAATCCTAAGACAGGAAGGAATAGCGACGGGCGACGCGAATTCAGCTGTATATGTCGCTGCACTTGTGGAAATTGCTGCCGCGGAACACTTGAAACGGGACGTTAGTAAAAGCGACCGTATATTTTTTTAATACCAAATTTAAAATTCGGCAGATCTCATCGTCGCCCTCTTTACTGCCTCCCCGTTTGCCGAAATAGCTCATGAAGCGACACCTTCGAACCGACCAAGAATGTGGCGGGTTACTCCTGTTGAAAGTGCACCCCGACCAAGCAGAACACTCCGTTTGCAGTGGACGATTCGGGGTGCAGTGGTAGAGGAAGGAGTGTGAGGAGGAGAGGGCAGAGGAAATGCCAATCTCGTTGACCGCGGGAGGTGCTCATTATATACCTGTAGGCTGCTGCACGCTACGCGCGCTGCGTCCCTGCAGTAGCAGAGCGTCGGGAATAGACGCAGGCCAATAGTAAAAGGGCAGAAGACGGGGATGAAAGAGAGAGACAGATAGAAGAAGAACGGCATCCTATCTGGATCAAAGCAGCGATGGACGAAAGAGGAGGAAGAAGATTCGCAGAAGAAAAAGAAGACGGTGCATTCCGCGCAGCGCGGAAGAGAGAGTACGAACGAGAGGAGACGCCGTCGGCGTGTTTGGACAGAGAGAGAGAGAATTAGAGAGAGGAGGAGAGGGAATGGAGATGCCATCGGTATATAGCGATTGCGAGGAGGAGGAGGAGGAGGGAAAAACGAGATTTCGCCTCCACTTTGCATCGCCTCCTGCTCCTCCTCCTCACTCGCATCTTTTGCATCCGTGTCATTATTGTGTCGCTGCTATACGTATTCCGCCCTTCTTTGAAAGGGGGCGGAGAAAGGCCGGCAAGAGAAGAAGAGTTGAGAGCGGCCAGACGAAGTTCACGAACGCAGCGCCGTCTATGGACGGGGGGCTCGTTTGGAGTCGGCGAGTCGACCTGACAGAGGCGCGTGCCGGAGTGAAAGAGATAGATGAAAAGAAATAAACGAAGGGAGGAAAGATAGTAAAAAGAAGAGCCGGGGAGTCTTTGAATAGTGTATACGACTTTGTGCGGTGCGCGCAGTGATGTAAAGAACCGGTGGAAAAAGAAAAACGACTACTTTCCTACGAAGAAAAAAAAATGGTACGACAGGCTACGGACAGCTTGATGCGAAGAAAACGACGGGACAAGCGCCGATTCTCCGTATTTTTCGCCTTCGTCCCTTCGCGCCGTTTTCACCCATATGAACCCAAACATACGCTCTAAACAGAAGGGAGGTCTTGAGAATCGGCCGACGCCATTGGCTGGAAGGAGGGTCCTTTGACGGGAAAAAGCCGCTTCGTTCTTGAGTTGCATCCGACTGTAACTGCGTTGCCACAGTATCAGTTCTCCGAAAACCAACCCTTAGTTATTTATGCACTAACTGAAAATGAATCACCAGCCTAGTCCTACCCGCCGCGGTGGCTCAGTGGTTAGGGCGCTCGACTACAGATCCGGAGTTCCCGGGTTCGAACCCGACCGCGGCGGCGGCATTTTTATGGAGGCAAAACGCTAAGGCGCCCGTGTGCTGTGCGATGTCAGTGCACGTTAAAGATCCCCAAGTGGTTGAAATTATTCCGGAGCCCTCCACTACGGCACCTCTTTCTTCTTTCACTGTCTCCTTTGTCCCTTCCCTTACGGCGCGGTTCAGGTGTCCAACGATATATGAGACAGATACTGCGCCATTTCCTTTCCCCAAAAACCAATTATTATTATTATTTTTAGCCTAGTCTTCTCATGGGCTGTAACTGTTCGTCACGGGAACTATACTGAGTGCTCCGGATTTTCTCATTTCACCTGTTTTGTGACTTTCTGTGCGTTTCGGCGTGCAGGATTTACCACGCCTATATTGCGAACAGATGGAGGAGCGTTCGTGTCACTTAAATTGCCTCGAAAGGTGCAGTCTGTGCGCTCGCATTGCGACTACTTAGTGCTATATATAAAGCATCCGGCCAAACTGCCTCCCAATGGATGCGCCAAAGACTTCGAGGCGTTCGCATGCATGAGGAATGATCCCGACGCGTGTTCGGCGTTTCCGGTGACACTAATGGACAGGCGTCGTCAAGCGCAATACGCTGCAATAACGCGAAATCATCTCGAGAAAAAAAGAAATGTCCGGAAAAAACGAGCCAGTTCGGCTACTATATTTTCTGCTTCGTTGAGTGCGCGGCTATTTCCACATTTGAAACGATTGCACGTGACTGCGCAACATGCAGCCTTAATGTGTCCGGGCGCGTTTTTAAGTTAGCTATATTGCCAGGATGGGGAGGGGAGATATTTAGAAAGGGGAAAAAACAAACAAGCCAGACAGGCAGCGGAAAAAGAGTCGCAGGCCGAGTAGACTGGGGACACAGATATAGAAAAAAAAAAAGAAATGGAGGTCGCAAATGCGGTCCGAAGAGAGAAAAATTAACGACGAGTCAGACCAGCGGCGAATTGAAAACGATCGTTTTTTGCCCCCCAAGTGGCGTCACGTGCTGCGTTCCTCAGCCTCCGCACCCCCCCCCCCCCCCCTCTCCCCCCTTTGCTTTTTTCCCGAGATATTAGGCCTCAGTGGACGGAAGACTTGAGGACTCGCCCTCCATCGCGATAGGCGAGTGACGAAGCGACCTGCCCCGCGTCGCGCCATTCAGGTGCAGAGGGATGGCGTCCCCCTAGGCGGTGCATTTGTTCGCCGCTTGAATAAAATCAGGGAGGGGGAGGGGGCGATCACGCGTCCTCTAGACATTTCGCTAAGTACTGTGCAGCGCCCACTGTGGGAGCTGGACCGATGCAGCGCCTCTCAAATAGAAGTTGCACTCTAAACAAATGAGTAAAAAGGAAGTAATCAGTCCACTAGCACACACCCTTTTATGAACGGATAACGCAGAGGACAACTTATTCCTTTTTTTATTCCCATGTAGGTGCACTCGTGTTGAGAGTGTCGACATCGAAAACTATTCGCACGTGTGAAAGCGCGGTCGCGAACAGACCTGGCAGCGGCCATCGGCTTTACGACCAGTTAACAGCATGTTTATGGTTATGTGTTGTATTGAGTTTAAGGCACATAAGCAACTGAGGCCATTTTTAAGATGTTCTTGTTCAAATTTCATGTTTAAACGGAAGGAATTATGTGTATTGAGTTGCTCAGGAAAAAAAAAAATGTATCGGGGAATTATTTCCTTGATTTCTCATATAGGATAGGATAGGAAAACTTTTAATATCCAACAGAAAGAGGGTAGCCAGAGGGCTACCCGCCTAGACGACGGCCGAAAGGTCTTGACTCTCGGCGGCGGCTTCGGCCAGTCGGACGAGTTGTAACTGAGTCGCCGGGTCGGAGCTCAGTAGTAAGGTCTCCCATTGATCTTTTGTGTTAATACCTCGTCCCTCCCGGGGAGCATGAGGACATTCCCATAGTATGTGGTCCAAGGTGGCCCTAAGTTCGCAGTTCGCGCATTTTTCTGAAAATTGCCCTGGGTACATAAGACTCCAGAGGGCCGGGTTTGGAAATGTGTAAGTTTGTAACCGGCGCCAGTTGATGGCTTGGTATCTGGACAAGGATCTATCCGCTGGAGGAAGTCTAGCTCGTTGCAAACGATAGTGTTGTGTAATTTCTCTGTAGGTCACCATGCGATCCCTGTCTGTAAAGACCACCTCGCTCGGGTCCGCCCGGAAAGAAAAGCCTCGGGCGAACTCGTGGGCCGTCTCATTACCAGGCAGGGATGCATGTGCTGGTGTCCAGACTAGCGTAATTTTCCGGTCTATTACATGACGGCTTAGAATTGTATTCGTTAGAGGGGAGACCCGGCCCCTGCTGAAATTTAGTATGGCAACTTTGGAGTCACTGATGATGTATCTCGCTTTTGTGCCTACACAAGCCAGTGCTATGGCAGCTTCCTCTGCAGTCTCTGGGTTACCCGAGAGTATGGAGGCACTTATTTTGAGGAGTTGTTTATTATTGACGACCGCGACGATCATCGTGTTCTTACCATACTCAGCGGCATCCACGTAGACCACGTCCTCGTCTTTGTAGGAGCGGAAGCGTTTCTCTAGCGCCTCTGCCCGCTTGGCCCGGCGCACTGAGTGATGAATAGGATGCATATTCCTGGGTAATGGGGGTACAACTATATTGTCTCGAATTTTTCCGAGCATGTCAACTTTGGCGGTTGTTCTGTTATCTCGGCTAAGATTGAGTTTTTCTAGAATGGCCCTGCCGGTTGTGGTCCCGGCTAAGCGTTCGATTTGGGACGTTCTTACTGCTTCCGTAATTTCTTCCAGGGTATTATGCATTCCCAGCTCTAGGAGGCGGTGAGTGGATGTACGGATGGGCAATCCTAGAGCTTGTTTCGTGCATCGCCTGATAATTCCATTTATTTTTTCCTTTTCTGAAACTTTAAGATCAAGGAAGGGGGCAGCATACGAGATACGGCTTACTACGAACGCCTGTACCAGCCGTAGGAGATTATGCTCTTTCATGCCGTGTCTTCTGTTGGCAATCCGCTGTATGAGCCGCATAGTTTGTTGCGCACAGTTTTCCATCTTAGTTATTGCATCACCGTTATACCCGTTGCTTTGTATAATCATTCCTAAAATTCTGATTTTTTCAACATGAGGAATCTCCGCCCCTTGAGTTTGTAATTTGATGTTAGGGATGGTTCTAGTTTGTCTTTGATGCAGAGGTCTATAAAAAAGAAGTTCAGACTTCTGCGGCGAGCATTGCAAGCCCCTACGGCTGACATAGTTTTCGACCTCATTTATGGCCTTCTGTAGCGTACTTTCGATGTGCGCGTCGTGGCCACGGGTCATCCACATGGTGATATCGTCCGCATACATGCAGAAATTCTCATAAACCAACCGTTCAAAATTTGCGCCACTAATCGTTCTAAGATCAATGCCGACAATAAAAATAAATAAATGAAAGACTCCTGTTGCAAAGCACAGCGCTTAAATTGGCACACGTCTCACTCTGGCGGCATGCTTAAGCATATGGAGGTCAGTATACTACAAATATCGTGGCACCCGCAGCAATGGCAGTGATGTTGCATTCGGGGAATTTACCTTTCTTTAGGAGAACATGATGAGTAAAATTTAGCGAAAAGGGAATTTCAGTGGAGCTTCGTGGAATTTTAAGAACCGAAATTCTCTTTTTTTCCACACTGCCAGTTTTCAAGCTGCTAACTGAGGGAATTTTGAGTTGGAACATACCATTGAACAGAGACCCATGCACAGTGAGAGTGGTAGAATTAGTCACTTTGCATCGACAAAATTTCACCGGGGAAAAGTGGTGCTTGTACTTTTTAGCACCGACAAGCGAAGCAAACCGCGGTGGGGGTTGCGGGTGGATGACAAAGAAGTGGTCCCTAGATGTGAGCCGTATGTTGTGAGTGTTCTTTCTGATTCATCCTTTCATTCATTCGCTTTGTGACTGCCGCTTTCAGAGGCAGATCTACACAGCAAGGCTAACCGATGGCACAGGGGCCAAATAATTCGTTAAATGAATAGTAAAAGGAATCGTTCGAAAACACGGCCTCTAAGTATATTTTTTTATCTGTCGACAAACCTCTGTAGGCTCATGCTCAAGGCCTCACTGCACCTACACGTCATAGTTAGTGCACAGTCTTACGAACACGCATAATAATAATAATAATAATTGGTTTTTGGGGAAAGGAAATGGCGCAGTATCTGTCTCATGTATCGTTGGACACCTGAACAGCGCCGTGAGGGAAGGGATAAAGGAGGGAGTGAAAGAAGAATGCAAGAGAGAGGTGCCGTAGTGGAGGGCTCCGGAATAATTTCGACCACCTGGGGATCTTTAACGTGCACTGACATCGCACAACACACGGGCGCCTTTGCGTTTTTCCTCCGTAAAAACGCAGCCGCCGCGGTCGGGTTTACGAACACGCATAAAAATCAGGCTGGTACATGGATTTCAGCGCCAGCCTTCGTTTCACGTGTTCATCCTCTCGGTCTCGTACATTTGCGCACCTTATAAGCATTGCCCACCTTATAAACGTAAGTACGTTTAGCTTACATCAGCTGGAGCTTCAACTGAACTGCACGATTTTAAAAAGACACGAGAGTAGGAGGGAAAGAGTGAGCGTGACGAATACGGGAGACCGGTCCGCCTCCGGTGAGGTTGTGCGAAGCCTCGCGACGACCGCCATCTGTTCTCGCACGACGCACTGAGGGCGAGCGCGGGTAAGAAATTTTCATCGCTTTTTGACGACTGCGAGTGCTTTCCGTCACGGACCCGTATCTGTCGTCGGGATCAGCGCATGCACGCTCCGTCTCCGCTGCTCTTCTGGTCATTTTTTCCTCCGCTGTATATTACCTCTCCACCCGAGCCGCGGAGTAAAATTTTCTTTCTGTAATTCCGGCCAGAGTTTGGTGGAGGGGTGCGTTCGTAGCGCAAATAGAGAGAGTGAGTGAGAGATGTCATCGATGGTCGCTCACATTATCGCAAATAACCTTGCCGCCGCACGAATAACAGGATTTGTGACCACAGAACAGCCACGCCGAGAACATAGACTTTTTTTCGTCCGTCCAGTCCCTCCTGTTTCTCGCTAATGTTATTTATTTTTCCCTGAAAGCAAACCCACCAGCTCGCTGTGTAGGCTATGTCTGGATTATGCGCGACGCGATGTAGCGAAATTTAAGGAGTCGTGGTAGGTTGTTGTCACCTCAGCATCTTTTGAACTCGTCCGCCGGCAATACGACAGAATAGGCGTTGGTATTTGATACGGTGTATTCAAACCGCATGTGCGCTGATGCCATCCCGGCTTATCGCTGATTTCAGCTATTACCTCAGATAGGCAAGAGTTTACGGAATCGAGGACGTTTTGGAGAATTTTTCGCTTTATTCAAGTCTAAAACGAGCGACCCTGCCCGCCTGCTTATGCAGCTTTTCCGCCAGACATACGGCATTGAGGCAAAGCTTGCTTCGACGTTCAGGCTAAAGGCCAGCTTTTAATTCATTCATAGGACTGTGACAAGACAATCGTTTCGCAGTTTCATGTACGACCCGATACTTCTGAATATCAGGACAGGTGCGTTCACGTGACGGGGACGTCATAGTCACACCCCATCACGTGACGCCGTATGATGGTGACGTTACGATCAAGTGACGTATCACGCCACACGCGAGTTATTAAGAGCTTCGCCGTAAAAAGAGTAATTAGAAGGAGAACGGAAGTACCCGCAGCTTATTGTTGAAGGTGATGTAGTGGTAGTTTTTAAAGAGAAATTGGTTGGTCTGTCTTGGATTAAAGGCGTCGAGTACAATTAGCTCGAAAGGAAGCAACTCCCAGCCTCCTCGGGGCAGTTGAGTCCTTTTTGCCTTAATCTGTTTGTGAACGAGGCCCCGTGCTGAGCGTCGAAGCGTCAAAGATCCGTATTACTGGTCTGCGCATCTGTTTTTGTTTCAAATCTGTACGCAGCACAACACACTAAACGAACATGTTGCCTTTCGGCGTGAGAAAAACAATACAAAAAAATGACGCGAAACAAATCGAGGGCATCAGCGTCTGTCGACACTTCTTGTCATCTTCTCGGAGAACAAGACTGCGTACATGTAATGCTGAGCGATTTATGACACGAACGGACCGACGAGTTGTCACTCGCAGTCGCTCATCGCACAACATCGTTTTTTTTTCTTCTAATTTTCCTTCGACACTGCACCGACAACGCATAAACCTGTCGCGCCCCTCGCTAAAAGACGACGCTTGTCACGAGAACCTTGGCAGCCCCGCAGACTGACTGACTCGAAAGACAGGCAGAAAAGACAGACAGGTTGGCAGACAGACAGTCGGCGTCCTGTGGACACCCTTGTCTCGTCTGTTGTAAACGTCATCTGCGATGATTTCGTCGTCCCTGAGGAGTAGAGAGAGGCGTCGTAGGATTCGAGCCCACGGCGCCACGCGGCGCGCTGGGGAAACACAACCTTGAGGAACCGGAGGCAGAAACTCGACGAGTGGAAAAAAAAATAATATCAAAGTTGAAGCGTGGGGAAACGGTCCAAGCTTTCCGCGTGGCCCGCCTGCCTGCCTTCCTGCCAACGGCTGGGGACCAGACAGCTAGCATGAGAGGAGAGTGGGAAGGGGGGGGGGGCGGCAGCCACGGGCTCAAAATTAAAGATAGAGAGAGCGGGGGGGGGGGGGGGGGCGGAATCTAAAAAACGCGCCAAGGTGAAGAGGAACTTCGAGGAAGCGCGCGCCGCACCGCTCTTCCGGAAGTAATCAAGAACACATTTCCCCGCGGCGGCTCTGTCTTCTTGCGACCGTGAAAAGAAAAAAAACCTACACGTTGCTTTCTTATTTTTGTTTTCTGCCTTTTTACTTCTAAATTCCCGGCGCCGCGAATGCACAGAGTGGCGCGAGCCGCGTGATAAGCTTCCTTCCAGAAAAATGAAAGGCAAAAAAAAATAGAAAGAGTATTTGGGAGAGAGAGTGTTGGATACCGGAGGAGGAAGGAGAAAGAGAGAGATAGAGAGGGGGGTGTCGCGCTCCCTGTCCGGAAGAAGAAGCCCATGCATGCAGCTCTCAAGAAAAAGGAGGAAGTCGCTCTATTTATAAAAATGAATCCGCGCCGCGGAACGCGCGAGCGTCGCGACGACTTCACGTGCGCGCGCTGGTGGGAGACCACGGGCGGGCGTTTTTAAGAAAGTGAGTAATTAGGGAAAGCGCGCGACCTAGAAGCCGCGCTGCTTCTTTAGGAACAGCCAACCCAATGAGATGTCGAGAAATATACGAAAAGAACAAGCAATACACAGAGAAACGAAACTTTTGCACGTGCTAGTGCCCGTGTACCCCTCAACCTTGGGGGGAGGGGGGGGAGGCGGCGGTTCGAAGTGAAGGGAGACAAGCCCTTGCTCCTGTGTACTGGGGTGGCGCCGCAAATGAGCTTGCAAGCACCCCGAAAAATTTTTTCTCCCTGGCACGCTTTTCAAGCCAGCACGTGGTGCGTGGTGTGTGCAAAGGAAGAGAACTCAAACCCCTGCGCCCTCCTCCTGGTTTTGAACCGCGGCGCCACACGCGGCCAAGCGCACAGAAGTCGACCTTGTGACGTCATTAGCGGTAGCAGCATCTCCTGCATACATGCGTACAGAAGTGCAGGCAGCAGTGCGGAGATGAATGGATGCGAGACTGGAGCGTGCGATGGAGGCGGTGTACGTCTGCTCGCGTGGTCACGACGACGTCTTCTGTCTAGCCCGAAGGGTCGCAGAGAGGAGCGCTCGCTCGCCGGTCTGCCCCCATAACGTCGCCACGGGCCCCTTCATCTCTCCAGGAGCGTACCCACGGAGATAGGATGACTGGGACCACTTCCGGTTCCGGTCCCGGCCGAGATGCTGGAGAAAAAAAGATTTAAAAAGGGAGAAATAGGTGGCTGAATCAGTTTCAAGAAGAGGAAAAACTTGAGCAATTTTTTGTCGTCGTTTCTTTTAATTTCTTTTTTTTTTGGCGTGCGGGTGTCGTGAGAGAAAAAAAAAGAGAAGAAAGTAGTGTGGTATAATGAGGCTGATTGGGGCAGCGGCTGTCCTTCGCGACGTGTGTTCATGACGGCCTGCGCTGGCTTAATGTGCGAACTGCTGAAATGCGGTAACTAATGATTCAGGCCGCTGGGCCGATCGATCAGCTCAGAGTGCGTCAGTGAAAAGTTTGAGCGCCGCGAAGGGCGGAGAAAATGTTCGCGCCAGTCAAATAAAGAATAGCACTAACGCCTATTTTTAGAACAGGAAAACGAAACTTGCCAGAGACTGATAAGCATAACGTTCAAGCCTGCATTCTGGTATTCATCTCGAACATCAACGTCGCCGGCCGTGTCCGCTCCCTAACTGGAGGCTAATTTCACTCCCCCATTAACTTACCCGAGTAAACGCACTACGATCCCTCTGTTCAGCAGTCCAGCGTTATGCTATGCGCGGCCGCTCTGCTCGCGCGAACCTTTGGGCACTCCATCTGGTTGTCTTCCATCTCTGGCTGCTGAGCTTTATTTATTTACAATATAGCAGTTATGTGAACCGTGAACAGGTCAAAATAATCGATGACACGTAGTTGACTCAACTGAGCAGACGCTGGTTTATGATGATGATGAGCGTCGGTTACTCAGAGTTTTGCTGTGCCCGCACATAATGGGCATGTTGCCTTCATGTGTTGCACATCTATAAACGCGGAGTGCGCGCACTTGTTACAGGCTGCTTTTATTACGAGTAATGAGTTCATATATATAATTTCTTCCCCCTGTTTTCTTTGCAGAGGTCCTTCACCCTGATCCTGGAGGCGCTCGACCACAACAACTACAGTGAACCTTGTGAGTATACGCCTACACTTCCTCTGCTAACTAGTGCATCGACCCTTGAGCAGCAAGAGCCTAACATTTCCAACATTCTCAGACAAAGATTTTTAATATTGAAAAACTGTAAGGTACTGGTATAGAAATATTGACGGTAATGGTTCATTCTTCCGATATGTAGCAAAATATTTACTTTACAGTGTTTCCATCGATCGCATCGAGGAGTTAGGACTGCCGTAGAAAACCGAATTGTCGCGTTATGGACGGTGGTGGGAACAAAATCTCTACACTGCCACAACCACGGTGTTTAATTTTATGCATGTTGAGTGCAGGACACCAGTGTATGCAGTGTAAAAGTGCAAACTGCTGGCTGATCCCACTTTTCTTTTCCGGTTTCATGCTTTACAGTGTTAAGTCGCCGAGTCGACTCCCCTTGCTATCTGCTTGCATGAATGGCTCTGAAGCACTCTCTGTGCAGTTTGTGTGCTACGTGGAAAGCCGAATTCAGCAGCTGTCAGTCGATTGAGTCACGGGGCCGTGTGATGGGAGCAGTCGTACTAGGAGTCATAGGTCATCTATCTATATGAGACGACAGCGAGCTTACCACACATACATCACTAGACGCTTGAAGCTGCACCAAGCTATTTCGAGCGTAACGGCTACCAGGACAATGCGCTTCGAGCTCTCAAAATTGTGTTTAATTTCAACTCATGTCACGGCCGCTATATGCACAGAAGCAGATGACAGCGTAGACATGTCTTTTTTCTTCTATACATTTGTTTATTTACGAAATACAAACAGCGCAAATACGAAGACCTGAGGAGAAGAAACACAGGAAAGGTCTTTGCGCTGTTTGCCCTTCAATATGTACCACTAACTCGCCCGTTTAGCTATTGTGTCGTTGTTTACGGGCGGCTTTTTTGGGGGGAAACTTTGCTCAGGAACCGAAAGTGTCCATATTAACGAGGCACGACTGCAAACAAATGAATGGCAAAGAAACGTTGGCTGACGCGAATAATGATGCATGACTATACCGTGTCGCTCGGCGCCATCTTCTGCGACCGAAAAAAAAAACACAAAAACAACAAAAGAAATCAAGGGACAAAGAGTCGCTCTGTATAATGAAGTGAAGCGCGACCCATTAAGGGCCGCACCTCCTCCGGACCACACGCTGAGCACTGCGACAGAGGCAGAAGAAAGACCGGTTAACGACGCGACACGGAGGAGAGAAGCCACTCGTAGGAAGACGCGGGAGCCGTGTATATACGTACACTGAGAGTTTCCACGAAGAGCGAGACGGGTGCCGACTTGCGGAATGCAGGAGCCCTGTGTAAGGGCACGCACGCACACAGAGATAGTCGGGCGTCGTGGAGACAGCGTCGCGCGATCGCCGATAAGATCGGCGCGCGAGGACCTTCTGGGCCCAAGAGACAAATGTAGGCGCTTTTTTCTTCTTCTATTCCCTCTCTCTCCTCACTCTACCCTCCCCAATTATACACACTCCTCCTCTTTAAACAGTCCGAGGCTGAGCCTCCTTGCTATTCTGGTCCTCACCTGAAGTTCTTCCATGTAGACCTCATCAGCCCTCCCGGACATTTTCTCTCCGGTGTGCGTTCCTCTTTACGATTCTCCAAATTTACGCGGTTTTTCTGGCGAAGTCGGCGGCTCCCACCCTCAGTCTCCAGCTGATGAGGCGCCTTGTCCTCCAAGAAGGAGAGCGCGCACCGACTCCGGCGTTCCGGTGTGGCTAAGGGAATCAACGGCGTGGCGAGCCATCCGAAGCCAAGCCAGGTTCCTCCGCCGCCCCGTCGGTGTGGCTTATCTGCAACACGGGAGGGAAACTCTTCCATCAGAGCCCCCTATCGGAGCTGCTTGGTCACGTCAAATCTGGACAAGGATCTGCTCAAAAATGACCCTTTGCGCCCGGCTCTTTCTTTCTATTTTTTCTTCCTTTCTTTTCAGTTTTAAAGCGGTAGCAGGCGATGGGACTGGAGTGATCTTGGTGTTTTTTTTTTTTTTGGAGACAGGCCAGGAAACGAAGACGAGAACGAACGAAGGAACGGCAAGAAGGAAAGGCGAGGATGAAAGAAAGGAGGATAGTTGTCGCGCAAGCAAGCTCGATGGGCTTCGCTGCGTGCGTATTTTCTACGTCATCAACCACGCTGCATGCATGCATGATGGTGAACAGAGTCAAAAAGATTGCTGCCGGTTTTTTCCGCGATAAGACTCGCGATGAAAAGTTGTCGCGGGGGTTCTGCAGATAGACCGTTAATGTTTCCGCGGGGTGCTTAATGTTGCGGAGACGCTGTATAATTAAGCGCGCTCGCGTATCTCGGTTGAAACTTTCTTGAAACACCGACCGCTTAAAAACAAACGAAGCAAGGGGGGCGTATACGTTAATGGGATACAGGGCAGGGTCGGACGTGAACCGGACTGCGAAAGGTTTCTTGAACTCAGCCAGATGCCGATCCTGTCGTTAAGGGATGTCGGAGTGCAATGCAGTACCCCTGTAACACAGCCCAAGAGACATGGTTACGTCTGCCTTCTTGAAACTCCGTTCCCCTGGCGTTCCATCTACACTCTAAACACAAATACACCTATATGGGTGTAAAAAAGAAGTAACCTGTCCTCTGGAGCACCCGCTTTTAAAAAGCGCTCTCCACTTTTATGAAAGGACAGATTACTCCCTTTTCGCTGCTTTCTATTCAGAGCGAACAGTATGGAAGACAACTTTTTTTTAGATTTGCCAGCTTTTATTTTTGACGCCTGTGTAGACAGCTCAATTATCCACCAAGTAGAGGAGGAAGAGTCGTCTGTTCGAAACTGACAGCTTTATTCGCCGAAGTTTTGCCGAACGCTCGCGCACCGTAGACTTTGTTACGTCTGCGCAGCGTACGAAAACGGACACATGTTCACGACCTTCGTAGACATAGACAGGCACGCCGCTCCGTGAAGACTGCGAGGCAGAAGGCAGCCACATTAGGTATTAATGAATCGCCCAGAACTGCAGGAAGCATATGGCGCCGCCGCTCACGCACATAACAGAGCCCTTCATTAACGGCCCAACGAACGTGTGTGTCCGTGAAACAACCCTCCAAAAAAGAAAAAAAAAGACACCGCCTGCGCGCAACACAAGGGGGACGATCCACCAGTTTGTCGCGCGGTCATCGACCCGCCTCAACCCTGACCTTGCACGTGGGTCTCGAGGGGAGAGAAAGGCAAAAAAAAAAAAAAAACACATCTTCCGAGCCGAACTGCTCATCCCAGTGTTTTTTTGCCCCTCACCATGACTGCCCGCTGTATAGTGACAAGAGGCATTCCCCACCGGCGTTTCGGCTTCCTTTTGTTCCTTGTTATTTTGTCGGCCGGGACGTCAAAACACGTGGAGGCGTGCGACCACATGCGAAAGAAGAAGAAAAAAAAGAAAGGCCACGTAAGGAAAGAACAAGGGAGATAAGGATAAAGACTGTTGCATGCGCACGCTTTACGCAACCAAACTTCCTTGTTTTCTTTACTGTCATCCCGTCTATACAGAGAGGGGGCGTTGGGGCGAGCTGCGAGGCCCAAAATAATACCGTCCCAATCACTTTGGGAAGCCGGCGATAACCTCTCCCACGCAATGCACGGCAGGTCCCTGTCCTTTTTTTAGGGAACCCGGAAGGAAGCGGAGGTGCACCCCCGAGATAAAAAAAAAAAAGAACTGTTGTTGTCAGCATCCGGCGGGCAAACGGTGAACCCAACCCACCCGCCAAACCCATGCGCGCCCTCTGGTCGTCTTTTCCGCAGGCAGGGACAGCATGTATGATGCATGCTTCACCGCCGCGGCTGCCGTGACGCTGTCACTCGCGGAGCGGCCGCCACGCGTCGCTAGGGGTCAAGGGTCAACAGGCGGGGTCTGTGCGGTTCGGGCGCTTCTTCGAACCCGCGTTTTGTTTATATAATTCATTTTTGGCACTACGAACGTTCGCCGTGCCATAACAACATGAATGAACAAGGGGAAACTGCGTCCATCGACGACAACGGGTTCCTCAGAGCCGAAGAAATGGGATAACACTTTTTTGCTCTTTTCTGTTTTGCCTCTTGGTCGCATCCGTGCTGCTCCTTCTCCGCGGGCGGCGTGCACGCTTGGTGAGCCGCATTCGGCGGCAACGTGTGTTTCTCCGTCGAGGCCGAACGGCACCGCCACGTGCGGTCTTTCGTAAGAAGCGCCGGCTGCGGCGTTTGTTTAAAAGCGAGGCGTCGCTGCGGACGCCTCGATCGTTCGTTCACAAGGATGCCGGTTGTGGTGTGAACAGAGGCGTTACGTGTCTTCGGTGCGGCGTCTGCCACGATCGTTAAGTGATGACAACGCAGGGGGTATACGTTTTTATTTGCCCTCTCCCCTCTGAAATACTACGCAAAATGTTAAAGAAAAGAGGGAGGGAGGAGTTTGTAATGCTTGTCTTGCAGTTGTCTTTTTTTTGCTTTCCAAAATATATTTTTTACATCTTCTAAAATAATATATATATATATATATATATATATATATATATATATATATATATATATATATATATATATATAATATATATATATATATATATATATATAGCTAGAAATCCATAACCCTATACGCACACATACGTGGCTTCTTTTCTCGCTTGCGCGGCGACTAGGTATGTCAGGCATGAGCATGCAACTTCATCGACCACACATATGCAGCACTGAAGCTCCATAGAAAAGGCGGTACAAACACAACGGTATGTCTGTGCCACTTACCTGTCGCTTTGTCGACGTGTTCAGCCGTGTATTTCCCCTCATTATATGTCTCGACTATTTGACAAACAGCGCTAAACAAAGGCAACTGCGGACGGCAGAAAAACACAGCCCCGTCTCTCTGCCGTCCTTGGTTGATTGTCTACGTTCCGCGCTGGTTTTGCAGACCGTACGGCTGCTCTCAAGTGGGTGCTTATCAGTAATTACTCCCTAATTTAAGTACCCTGCGCCCTGGGGGTATTCACCTAAATGCATTGGACTAACACCGCTACCGCTTCTAGTCGTTGATCAATACGGCCTGGACCTACATCGTCTGCTAGCAGTCCTGGTTAGCTTAATTGGTATACAGCGACTGCTCCCAGATATTCTGTGGTCCAGGGTTCGGCCCCCGAACTAGGAAGAAGTTTACTTCAATTTCTTCTGCTTCTTAAAAAGCTGCATAGCTTTCCTATGTAGTCGTTATGATTGCGCTTGGTGGACGCTGATTTAAATGTATACTCCACCTTTGGGGTTTCCCCTAAACAGCTTGGGCTAAGTCCTCACGAAAAGTTTCAGCATATTGGAGGCGCACTGTAGCGTGGAAGTACACCGCACCAACCGCTCCCGGTGGGCACTGAAGCTCCCTTGGACGTCCAGTGGACGTTCAGGACGTCCACGGGAGTTTCAATGCCTTTTAGGAGCTGTCTAAACAGAAAGGAGTAAAATGGAGTAGGATCTAACACATTTCTTTTTATAAAAGGGGGTGCGCTAGAGGGCAGCTTAATCCCTTTTTTCTACCATATAGACGTATAAAAGTTTAGAGCGCCAGGTGCCTACAGCTCATGCGCAGTGGCAGGTGTGCGTTCCCACCTGGCCACTCTAGAATTACCTATAGAGTTTCAGCATTGATACTTTATGCTCGAACTCTCCGAACCAACTCGCTCCCATAACGCGATGTAATACACTGTCATCATCATCAGCCTGACTACGTTCAATGCCGGACAAAGGCCTCTCCCACATCTCTCCAATTAACCCTGTCCTGTGCCAGCTGCGGCCACCGTATACCTCCGCAAACTTCTTAATCTCAGCCGCCCACCTAAATTTATGCCGCCTCCTTCTACGCCTGCTTTCCCTTGGAATCCAGTCCGTTATCCCCAAGGACCATCTTGCCTTCGCATTACATGCCCTGCCCAAGCCTATTTCTTCTTCTTGATTTCTACTAACGCATCGACTATAATGCACCGACTATAGTTCAATCTGTAACGACTCCCCCTCTCTCCCCGGCAGACGTGGACCGTCCCATCGAGCGGCTGGCCTACTCGGGCCTGGTGCTGCCCAGCGAGGAGTGGCACACGCTGCGGCACCCGGGCCGCGCCGCGCAGCTCTCCTACCGCATACGGGTCACCTGTGCCGCCAACTACTACGGGCCCAGCTGCTGGACGCTGTGCAAGCCGCGCGACGACCGCTTCGGACACTACCGCTGCGCGCGGGACGGATCCAAGCTGTGCCGGCCCGGGTGGACGGGGGCCACGTGCGAGACGCCCGTGTGCCGACGCGGATGCCACCCCGTGCACGGCTACTGCGAGCGGCCCGGCGAGTGCGTCTGCAGGCCCGGGTGGAAGTCAGAGCTGTGCGACCACTGCGCCCCCTACCCCGGCTGCCGGCACGGGTACTGCAACAACACGCCCTGGCAGGTGCGCACGCATTCGCGGTTAAGCCTCGTTGCAGTAGCCGCATCCGTAGTTTTTCTTACTATTAACTAGAGGGAAAGCTGGCGGCGCTGCACCTGTACCTCCATGTGCGCGCAAAGCATCATGGGGCGATGAGCTGCTTGGTGCGGGACAGCAGGTTTTTTTTCAGGAACACAGAGTGGCGTTACAGAGATGTCCCATTCCGTATGCACGGCGCGCTCCGCGCGCAGACGACTTCGGCGTAAAACTAGTGCGCAAAAGCCATAGTAGCGAGAACGCAACAGCACACGACGCCAATAAAAGGTTTTTGTTTTCCAAAATGTTGTGGAAAAACCTTTTAAAATGTTGAAGCGACAACATTTTTTTTAAACATATTTCTTTTTAAAGGTGCGCCTGCTGGCACGAAATATTGGCTTTTGTGGTCTGCAATGCTTGGCCAATAGGAGAGCAACCCGTTTCTTATTTTGAGCAATATTTACATTTACATGCTTTTGTGCTCGTTTGTTGCAATTTATAGATAGGATATTGAATGATAGGACGTTCTTAATTACCGAATAACGTTTGTTTTTTTCATTATTTTTTGCCCAAAAGTTGTAGTTCGCCAGTCGGTAGCTCTCCGCCCCATGATGCTTAGAGCGCCCATGATGGTACAGGTGGTCACGAGCCAGCCCCATGCAAACTCCCATAGGCGGGGCGCCAGCTTTCCCTCTAGTTAATAGTAAGAAACTCTATGGCCTCATCCACGTGTATGTCGGACTTTGTTCGTTGTAAGCGATATCTCGTTATAACTGCGGAAGATCAAAATTCACACATATGCTCACCGCAATTTCGTTAATTCGAACTCCTGTTTAATCGAACTGACGCTTTCATCCCGTCAACATCGAGTGTATTAATGCATCTCTTGATGCATCAAATATACGGCACAAGCGTGCCAGTATTATATTGTCGTAATCTGAAGTTAGCTGAACTATGAAAAAAAGACTACCGCAAAATAACCGCCGAACCCCGCGAAGCAAGGCGTCAAGCATGCCTTCAATCTTAGCTTCTTTAATTCTTGATACTGTTGGCAAACTGGTAGAAGGTAGACCACAGAGCACCACCGGGACGTGCAGGTAACAACAACCCAAGTCGCGAGTGCATTTGAAAACTGGACCTGTTGCTTCTTCGGCGCGCAGTGCATCTGCGACCTGAACTGGGGCGGCATCCTGTGCGACCAGGACCTCAACTACTGCGGCACCCACGAACCGTGCATGAACGGCGGCACCTGCGAGCACACGCCCAGGGGTCCGCAGAGGTACCTGTGCCGCTGCCGGCCCGGGTTCTCGGGCCCGAACTGCGAGCTGGGCCGCGGGGCGCAGGGGTGCCTGCCGGGACACTGCCACAACGGCGGCAGCTGCGTCGAGCGCGCAAACGGCACCTGGACGTGCGCCTGCGCGCCCGGCTGGACCGGACCGCGATGCCAGGTGCGCCTGGTGAACCTTGTTTGGCTTGAAGCGTGGCGAAACGTATAGTGCTCGAGTTCCCCAACAGCCTCCTCAACTATTGAATTCACAGATGTGTTCACAGTCAGGTCACAGGCCAGGTTGTGATAGGCGCTTAATTATAGTCGCATATGGCAAATTCTCGCAGATCATGAGTGGCAGTTTACCAATTTTCCTCAAGAGGAAAGTGTACAACAGCATAATCTTACCGGTACTCACCTACGGGGCAGAAACGTGGAGGCTAACGAAAAGAGTTCAGCTTAAGTTAAGGAAATTATTCCGGAGCCCTCCACTACGGCACCTCTCTCTTCCTGTCTCCTTTCACTCCCTCCTTTACCCTTCCCTTACGGCGCGGTTCAGGTGTCCAACGATATATGAGACAGATACTGCGCCATTTCCTTTCCCCCAAAACGAATTAAAAAAAAGTTAAGGACAACGCAGCGAGCCATGGAAAGAAAAATGATAGGTGTAACGTTAAGAGACCGGAAGCGGGCAGAGTGGGTGAGGGAACAAACACGGGTTAATGACATCCTAGTCGAAATCAAGAGAAAGAAATGGGCTTGGGCAGGGCATGTAATGCGAAGGCAAGATAACCGCTGGTCCGGAGCAGGACCCCCCTTCCAGCCAATGGCGTCGGCAGATTCTCACGACATTGCTAGCGTGACAATACAGGGAGGGAACTAGCCCCTTTCATTTGCCACTTGAAGAAAAAAATTGTGTCCTCGGTCATAAAATTCGCCCATTGGCCGGAGGAATGTGACGTCACCAGACCGGATGTGACGTCACTTCCGGTAAAGGCATCAACCGATTCTGATGCTCTATCACATTGCCAACACACATACTCTAAATAGAAATGAGTGAAATGGGAGTAATCTGTCCCCTAGCGCACACCCTTTTGTAAAGGGGTGTGCACTAGAGGACAGCCCTTACTACCGTTTTACTCTCATACAGGCGTATTCGTGTTTAGAGTGCAAGGTAATTAGGTGTCCGTGTGAATTTTTTATTTATTTATTTATATACAATACTGCCAGTCTCAGTAAGCGACCGTAGCAGGTGGGCAACCAGTACAACATAATGCTCAAGACACAAAAGAGAAATTACAAGCAGATCAACAAAAAGAGAACTCTTACAATACGTGTTACATAACTACTAGTAGGCAGGTTACTAAAGAATACCTTTAAGAATCAGAACTGTAACAAAAAAAAAGAAAACAAGTACAGCAGCAGTCATTCATGCCAGCTAGCATGCTAGTATTCGAAATATTTAACAATAGTAACTTGAGGAAAGCGAAAAAAGGTAACGGGTGGCAATAGACAATGCAATCATCCTTAAAAATAACATAGTATCAATAAATGTAAGTAATTGTTGGGCAGTCATCTGGTAATATGTACGACTATTAGCACATTACTGATTCTTATGGCGTTCTGGCTCTTCTACCCATATGACATACCGCAAGCTCGGCAAGGACAGTACTATCGCTCGCTCACAACCATCTCTTATTTGTGGTAGTTGTGAGGTATTGAACGGTGGTGTCCTCTCCTTGGGGCGGCACCTGGTGCAGGAGCTGAGCGGCTGCCTGGCCCGTCCGTGCCAGAACGGTGGCGACTGCGTGGCCACCTCGCAGCCGCGAGGCTTCCGGTGCATCTGCCCCGTGGGCTACGGGGGACCCCGGTGCGAGCGGGACGAGGACCCCTGCCACCCGAACCCGTGCGCGCACGGAGCCTCCTGCTTCAGCCTCGGGGCGCACGACTACTACTGCCACTGCACGGACCGATACCAGGTACAATACACGCACCGCCCCCTCGAATGTGCTAACACATGCTGTGGATAGTGCGGCACGAATCACGTGTTACCACAACTGGAACACGTACTCCGGTATACCTCCAAATATACGTCAGCCCTGTAGCCTGCAGCTTCAGTAATCAAAGTTGTTCGTTTGGCGAAGCTTGGGAGGAAAAATGCCAGATGCAACATAAGTACCTGTAAAGCAGGGCTGGCGTCTGAGCACTGGCCGGCTGGGGTTAACGGCAGAAGGGGGCGTAGAGTGGAGATACAGGGGTAATAAGGGTGTAATTACTAATTGGCATCCACCCAAGCGGAGCTCGCCCTACCATATGCTAGTCGTCCCGGTTAACTCAGTTGCTGGAGCGACTGCTCCGGTGAAGGCGGTGGTCCCGGGTTCGAACCCCGGACCAGGATGAATTTTCCTCTAACTACGAAGTTTCTGAGGAAGATGTATAGCTTTCATCTGTGGCCGCATGGCTGCGCTTGAGTGGATGCCCCAGTGAGTAATTTTACACTCTTATTAAAATCTACTCCACCTTGGGGGATTCCCCTAAACATTTGACCACACAGGGACAGTTGAAGGTGTTTGGAGGAGTATTTACCGGTGGTGGCTATTTACAAACCTATTTACAGGTCATCCACACAGCTTGAGGCGCTTGGTGTAGCTGCTTCGTAAGAGCAAATCACCCCTTGTACAGAGGGTATACGCCAAGGTCAACACAGGCTGCAGCTGTGTGTGCGAACATGGGGCAGAGCCGCCTTCCGTTTCGAGAACTGACGTCCATCGTTGCGGTCTTCTCGCAGGGCAAGAACTGCACCCAGGACCGACCGTGTGGTGGGCCCGGCGGTCAGCCCTGCTCGCCCCCCGCTGCCCTGCAGGGTTGCGCGGCCGGCGAAGACCACGGCGTCGGCGGTGCCTCGGTGTGCGGGCCGCATGGTCGGTGCGTAGCCAGCGGCGCCCCGGCGGGAGCGTCGAGCTGCGTTTGTGACGCCGGATACACGGGACGGTACTGCCACGAGAGTGAGTACCGCTCGTCCCGTAACCGTTTTCCCCAATCGGGAAGGGTCGGAAATTTCGGCCACGCTTTTTCCAGAGTGACCCGCCGCGGTGGCTCAGTGGTTAGGGCGCTCGGCTACTGATCCGGAGTTCCCGGGTTCGAACCCGACCGCGGCGGCTGCATTTCGATGGAGGCAAAATCGCTAAGGCGCCCGTGTGCTGTGCGATGTCAGTGCACGCTAAAGATCCCCAGGTGGTCGAAATTATTCCGGAGCCCTCCACTACGGCACCTCTTCTTCCTTTCTTCTTTCACTCCCTCCTTTATCCCTTCCCTTACGGCGCGGTTCACGTGTCCAACGATATATGAGACAGATACTGCGCCATTTCCTTTCCCGAAAAACCAATTATTATTATTATTTTTCCTGGGACAGGCCTGTTCGTACTCGTTCATTATTATTTTCCTGGGATAGGGCGTGTTCGTACTCGTTCATGGTAGTGGTTCCTATAGGTTCGTTATGTGGGCGCTCTCCTAGTTATGTACTCCTGCCAGATGTGACTCTGCTTCTGCAGATCCTGGTGGCTTTCTTTTGCCATTGTTCGAAAGCTAACAAAAAATGCGCCTATCGTATTTCGGCAGCTCTAGGCGATACCCTGCAACTTTTGAGCACGCCCCGGAAGTTCGCTTTATGTCCCATAGGTGACGCGACAATCGTTTTAAACCTAATTTAAGGCTGACGGCAAGAACGCGCCGAGAGCGGTAGGCAGGCTTTTCGAAATAACATCAATCACGAAGTGAGTTGCTGTGTGCGGCTCAGAGCCGGCTCGTTTTTGTTTAGAATGATTTCGGCATGCTGCCAACGGGCAGTAAAACTTTCTCGGACGTCCACGTCCAGATCGGGCGTCCTGCGGACATCCACTGGATATCGTATAATGGAGCAATTCTACAATTCATTTTATTTTTGCTTGCCGACGTCCCTATGTCGCTTATGTGCGATATTCTGCCAACGTCCCGAGCTGGTCCTTTCTCGGATTTGAGTCATGGACTTACTGCGCTTTGCTTTGAGCATTTGTGTACCACTGATGCCAACATATATAAAACGGTCTCAAGAGTTCATTCGAGCTTCGTGAACCCTGTCTAGATATGTTAAATTGACCTTAAGGTTTGTCACTGAAATTTGAAACCAGTACAGTGTTATAGAACAAACAGCTAAACAGAAACAAATGCAACCCGCCGATCGGACGTTTGCTTTGGTGGACTAACTCTGAGGAGACTTTCTGGTTGGCTATGTAACAGTAGTTATGAGCGCGAGGCTAGTGTCATTGCCACAGAGCTACGTCCCCGCTCAAGCCAAGCGTATTCCTTTTGCTGGTCATCTCAGGCACCAGAAGATATCACCAAGACCATTCGTTAGTGCAGCAAGACAATACTGTAACAGCACTTCTGTAGCAGCTCCCGCAGAGGGCCAGTGCTTAATCGTATTTATGTATTATGCAGTCAGTGCAGATATAAAAATGGGCGCCCTGCGGAAGTCCTTTATTGGTCGGCTAGTCGTCCTACGGATGTTCAGCAGGCTAGAGTAATAAAACCCACACGATGAACAATGTCTGACAGGCGTCCGACTAAAGTCCGAATATCCAAAGCCGATTCCGGACATCCACGGCAAAAACGAAACACGTCCAGGAATGGACGTCGGAATGGGAACATCCGCGGTACACGCAGGGCACTTCTCTCCGGTGGAATTTCGAAATGCGGTCAGACAGGCCAAGTAGATTAAAAAAAACAGTTTGCCTGGCAGCAATGAACCAGTAGGCACCCAGCCGTTGGATAAATTGGGAGGACAAGAGAGATAGACGGAATACCTTGGAAGCTTGTAGGTTCAGAAGTAACATTTCAAGCGCTGTTCCCCAGATGATTTTTCACTATTCAGCAGTGACGATCCATGTAACCGAAATGACTTCGAAGTCAAACTTCTGAGGTTGTGCATGCCGCAGACTGCATGCATAGCGCGGATATTTCATTACACAACCTTACTTATGTAAGTATGAGCCCATGTTGACTAGTTTGAAACCCTGTGGTGAGCTGACGGTGGTGAAGGTGTGCTGCTTTGTAGTGTTCTAGTGTCACTCTTTTTCTTTGTGCGTTGCATATTGTTTGGCACGTTGCGAATTAAATCAAGGTGTTAATTCCTAATTAAAGGTGTCGTGCACACAAAATCCCCAGGTCTGATAACCTTCAGGTAGCTTCACCGCGTTTGCCAGTTTCTCTGAGGGTTCAATAACGCTTCGGTAATATTATCCATACCCGCATTTAAAGCATTTTACCTGCTGCCCCGAAATGTCCAGCGGATGTCCGTCGGAAGTCAAAGCCATGCAGGTAAACCGCTCCCAGCTGCGTCTGTGGGACACCCGAACATCCATTCAGGATTCCCACAGGATGTCCCTTGGGCTGTGAATTTGCACGCGCCTTAGAGTCCCGCGGACATCCGTTGTACATCGGTCTATAATTTTCGGACGCCCTAAACGCACGGAAGCGGCAGTCCACGGGAGGTCCAAGGGAGTTTCACTGTCCATTGGGCTAAGCCTGTTATACTTAGTGGCACAGGCAGGGGCATATTGGTTTACATTCTTTTTCTGGCTTCCCCACCATACTTTTTGTCCATTGGGCTGTGGCATTTGGTACATGCCCAGTGCATGAAGAAAAACGCCTTTTGTTATTCCTCCGTAAAGTTATTAGCTTTTTTCCTATCTCTGGAGAAGTGACTCGTTGGATAAACTAAACACGTGACAAGCATTTTGCGGTGCAAATTTCGTACGTGCCCGAGAAGCCGCGAAGTGCCGCCGAGTACGGCGGACAAAGTGAGAAGCGCCCGCCAAAAGCACGCAGAGCGAAATATTCCTTTTTCTCGCACCTGCAGGGACGAGCGAAGTATATATTTACTATAATGCAAGCAGGTAGGAGGGTGGGAGGGCGGCGGCAGTTCACTGAGCGAGGTTCTTTTCTCAAATGCGCTTTTTACGACGTCGCTCGTTACAGCAGAGCCGAGATGAGGTGGGGGCCTCGGCGCACTGCGTTCTTCCCTCCACCCTCTCTCCCGCTATTTCGCCCGGCAGTGAAGAAGAGACGGGCCACCGAAGAAGGGCACAGCATTCCGGCAATGAGCGACGGTCTCACCGCGCGCCAACAGCCCTGCGGGGCGCTGCTACAGCTCTCTCTCCCTCTCTTCCTCCGTAAGAGAGAGCGCGAGCCGCTCAGCGAGCTCAACAAAGAACCGCCGCTGGCTGGCGGTGAAGTCAGCTACAGCGCGGCGGCGCTGAGTGGTTCCCGGTCGCTTATTGACTCTCTTTCGGGGAATAGCTCGCCCCCCTTCCTCCCGCCTCTCTCAACTCAGCTCGGGAGGAGCGGACTGCCACCGGCATACGCACTCGTTTCAGCTCGTTTCTGCCGCAGAACGCAACTGATAAGGCTTTCCGGCTACCGGTGCAAAAAATACGAGCGTAAAAGTTTTGCGTGTCCCTATTCATCTCTTAACTGCGCACATTGTCTAATTCAAGACGCATCGGAGTTTAGTTTATCTAAACTTCTTCTATATCGTTATGGTATAAGGACGTGGACGAAGAAACAGTGAAGAAACTTTTTTTTGAACGTTTTTCACTGTCGTTTGCTAAACTTATGGGGCGCGAACAGCCGCAGAAACGGCCGGGAGAAGACGCGTGATTTTCGTGAAACCTTTATTTCGCTCATCCAAATATCTCGTAATGTGGATGAGCTCGGTCTTTCAATTCTGTGACAACCACGCAGTACCGCTTGAATTAAGCTAAATCTGCGGCGACATATGTGTCTTCCATGTTCACTGGAGCCAACACTGCTGGAACAGAACTATATTTAGCCGTTTGGGTTGAAAATATGCGGTTGCTCGCTCAGTGTAAGAAAAATAAAGCACATACTTAGGTGGGGACCAAACTGACCGCTAAGAAAGTATCCAGGCTGAAGTAGACCGTCAGGACACCGAGATCGTGACCTCACGAGGCTTAGCGCGAGGTCTAGCTCTTCCATCTTGCAGTAATATCGGAAGGGCCTCAAGAGCTATATATATTAAACGCACGCAAAGACAAGAGAAGCGCTGGTCGGGGGTACAGTTGTTGCAGAATAGACTTTGGAGAGGGGGGGGGGGGAGGGGGTCGCGCCATATACCCGCTTCAATTACGCTCCACGGTAGCAGCCGACGCGCGTAGACCGCGCGCGCCTGTTCTTTGGAACTAGTGGGCGGAGGGCGTGCTCTTTGCAGTGGCTTGTCGTTCCGTGCGGGGGCTGGTGGGTGGGTTGGGAGGGAGGGGGGGGGTGTTGAAGATGAAGAAGGGCAGAGCGCCCAAGATCGAAACGTCCAGTGCCGCCGCCGCCGCGGAGGGAGGTACTGTGCGGTGGTGGTGCGGGCGTGCTACAAGCACAACGCAAGGCGCACTGGGGGTTGGCCAGACTCTACTCTTCATGGCGACCCGCCGCCGCCGCCGCCCAGAAGCCCCCAACCGGCCGAGGGCTCCAACCGGATGCGGCGCGCCGAGAATGGAATGCTGCTTCTCCGGTTGTCCCGCGTCGGCCCGCACCGGCGAAGCTCCGGCCGCGCTGGACACCGGAGCGAGCGCGCCCGGGCGCCTGTCACTTCGCAAACGAGCTCACCCAGAAGAGCAGCCGGCTGCTGCTACCGCTCCCTTCTGCCGCGCACGCGTGGTGGCCGGAGCGGCAGCAGCAGCACCCTTTCCTCGCGGCTCATCTCTTTGCAGTTCACCCTCCGCGCGTCTCGACATCAAACCACCCTTCCCCGCCTCCCTACCCGTCTTCTTATTCTTGCCGCCTTGTTTGTGAACGGGGGCTCTCCATTCGATCAAGCCGAGTTTCGATGAGACGCGACCATTGTAGTCCGCTTGCCTCCGCCAGGAACTGCGCGTCCGTCGGGCGGGAGGACGACGTTACTGTGAACGTTAGAGCACACTGGCAACAAGGACAAAACAAAACAACCCAAAAGAAACTCTCAGCTAGTAGGGACTTCCGATGCCACAACACACGCCTTGATATCCAGTGGCTCTCATATGTGCCACACCAAACTCTTTCGTGCAGAGGCATGCTCCAGTCATGAAGCAATGGAAACTGTGCCGATAGTTATGAATGCAATTTAAGAATTTACCATTGGGAATGCGAGGGCCCACAACTACCTGCGATGTTCTGCTTCGGTGTGAAATTTTTTGAGAAGCCACAGGTACATATTCTTAAACTAAGCACCCCTGCATTGCTTGACTGTCTTAGCTGCCCCATCAATTTTAGGTATGACATTAGGGTGCTGAAGAGTAGTTTTAATGCATGTTTTAAGATTGTGGTTTGTGCTGAGCACCTATGTGCATTGCTGTGTTGCAGACATCAACGACTGTGTGCATCAGCCTTGTGTAAACGGAGGAACTTGTGTGGATGCAGTCAACAGCTACAAGTGCATCTGCCCAGAGGGTTGGGAAGGCCCACACTGCAGCAAAAGTACGTAGAGTGCAGCTTTTGCTACGAAAAATCAAGTGTCAGCATGTGTACATTCGGTTCCATTCTTGCATGGTTTTAGCTGTGCGTACGGAACGGCTTAGCGTACGCAAGGAGTTTGCGGGGACGGTAGTGTGCATGCGCAGAACGCAAGTGCAAGCCCTGCGTCTTGCGTACGTACGCTAGCCAGTGGACTTTGCGTTGCGGCGCTTGCGTGGCTTGCGTATGCTAACTTTGACAAGATGGCGGCGCCCTGCTCGCCCGCTTCGGAATAAATACATGTCGCCGCTGGATTCTCCGATGCAAAAGCTCGCTCAAATGGTAGCGGTTCGCTTTTATTTCGCCTACTCTTGCCCACACGCAGCGGTATAAGCGATAACTAGCCCTTGTTTTTCAGATTATTTGGTGATTTTCAAGCTCCTAGGCCTAACTATATGCAGTGTTCTTACATTTTCTTCGGTTTGCATAGTTTTTCTTCTTGGAACAAAAAAAGGATCACAATGCACTCACACTAGTTATCAGTAAGCATGGATGAAATGTTCTTCAACTGAGCGTTGATGTGCTTGGACGTCTTATCACTAGATGGCGCTACGTGCGCCTGAAGGACGCTACGGCTCGGCCAGCTAAAACTATACTTCGGAGCGGACAGTGTAACGCACGCAGCGCCGTAGTGCTTTGCGTACGCACAGCTAAAACTGTCTACTGTTATCATCCTCCTGCCAGACCTTACACAGCAATGAGTCTGAAGGTTTAAATCCTCAAAAATAAGCATTGTAATGGAACATTAGAAACATGCAAGGTCAATACTGGCACTTCTTCTAACCAATCCACTAAAAAAGTAGTGCAGTAAAATATTTGTGCCAGAGCGTTCATCATGAATCTACTACATATTACCGCATTTCCAGATCGAGATGAATGCCAACCCAATCCATGCCACAATGGAGGGAAATGCACAGACCTGATTGCAGACTTCCTTTGCGAATGCCAGGGACAGTGGAAAGGAAAGACATGCAACCTCCGTAAGTATATGCTCACCTTCAGCACATACTAAGAGTTGCAGCTGCCATGACAGGGCAGTCATGGTAGTGTTTGTTGTTGAAGTCCGAGTATGCTGCTTTCTGACTAAGCTGGTCCTATATGCTGGCAATCTTTTAGGTGACTCTCACTGTGACAGTGACACATGCCTCAATGGTGGCACTTGTGAAGACATCGGTGACACTTTCGTCTGCCATTGTCCGGAAAACTACCATGGTCACACGTGTCAAATTGGTGAGTGCTATTGAGACCTGCTTTTCTACTTGAAAAATTGGTATGAGTGTTTACGAATATGGTCAGAGGCACAATAGGTAACCAGAGAACTAATTTTCGTTTGGACGCAGTCACTGTTATTTATTACTCTTCAATAGTAATGTGCTTCCTACTTTTATGCTAACAGATAAACTTGCAACATAAACTTGCAAAATCAGAATCAGCCTCTAAATGGGAGGTACAAACCATAATGAGGCTGTGCTGCACATCTAGATCATCCAACAAAATAGTGATCCTATTTTTCACCCTCGGTATGAAGTGCATTGTATGCCTAGCAATCAAAAAGTACTCATGACAAGCAGTAGCATCAAGCACATTCTTTCTTTTGCAGCCAAAGTCAATGGCTGTGAGTCCAATCCATGCCAGAATGGAGCCACATGTGTCAACAGTGGTCGTGGCTTTTCCTGCATGTGCAGAGAAGGATTTGAAGGGCCACTTTGCCAGCAGAGTAAGTGCCTCGTACTCTGTGCTGCATTGCATAATAAACCCGAGTACAGCCTCTTCACTGCTTTATCATAGCCTCTTCGTTCTTTTCTGTTTTGTAAGTTGTGCTATACTGCCATTACTTAGGACAATAATGGCACATGAATGTAATTTGCATGCCTAGGGTGCCATGCAGTGGAACAGCTGGGGCATTCTCCAGGTTTTGAGTATTTCAAGGACAAAATGGGGATGGAAATCAAAATTTTTTTTCAGGCAAGTATACACGACCTGGCAAAGGTGAAATAGTGGTTTTTGAAAGCATCCATCATTGTGGCAACACAATGCTGTTAAGTGACCATTCTTTTTCAGAGCAACAAACAACTTTGTTCCACTTATAAATAATCACAGTAAAACACAGTAATGTGGAAGATGGGTACACTTATTGTTAGCCTGATTGTCACCAAAATGAAACATGTTTTATAAGTGATTCCAGCTGAAAAAGCAGATGGTGCGGCACACGCCAAGATATAATAGCTCATACAACGGCATAAATGAATTTCTTGGAATTAAAACACAGGTGTCATTTGTTGACCTGTTGCCACATGTTCTCCGATTGTGTTGTGCAGATGTGGACGACTGTGCATCATCACCCTGCCATAATGGTGGCCGCTGCATTGACGGTGTGAACTGGTTCAGATGTGAATGTGCACGCGGTTTCGCTGGCCCCGACTGCCGCATCAATGTGGATGAGTGTGCCTCAAATCCCTGTGCCCCTGGCAGTGTCTGCGTGGATGCCATCGGAGACTTTGAGTGCCGCTGCCCTCCTGGCCGAACAGGCAAACGCTGCAATGTTGGTCAGTTCCTGCACCTTGTATTCTGGTGTTTTGTTTGATAGAAAGGGAATGCAAGGATGGGAATGTGTTTTAGTCGAAATAAAGTGCGACAACAACCAGTAACTATTACAAGAAAGCACAAGCTTTTTAAAACGTGAACATGTTTATTGGGGCAATATTGTGCATTTCACCTTGGCACACTTTCAAGTATGAAATACTCCAATCAATGACGACTTCAAAACCATGACTGGGGCCACTCTGAACATGCCTAACCCTATTTGATTCAAACTAATATGAGACTGGTCACAGTTGCGCCTTTGAAAGCTCCACGTTTTTTGTTCACTGAGCTAAGCAAAAATTCTCTAGATTATTCAGACGTTACTGCAAAGACACACAGAAAACTGCACTGTCACACATGTACAACTAAAATTACACGCTAGATTGCAAGCGCTCATCTCATTGATTGAACTTGTCATAAGATGCAATTTCATCCACATCGTGTTCACTTTTGATAAATAACAAGGAAATTGATGTGGTTATGAATAGCTGTGTAGAGCATTTTCCTGGTTTCCGAAGATAGGCATTAACTTTTTCTTTTCTTTTTTATTTCAGTGCTCGTCACACCGGCTACATATCAGCCCTGTGAATGGAAAGGCATCATGTACCCGGAAGGCAGTCGGTGGCAGGAAGACTGCTCCCTTTGCAGCTGTCACTCTGGAGCTGTCACTTGCGTTCCTGTAAGCGCACCTTTCACACGAACGGTTCCTTCTCTATCCTGCTGCTGCAAAAGCTCTTCACAAATGTTGTCTAGGACGCAGAACTGCACCACAAGTGGTTAACCTCACTTCATTTTAAGTGTCGCTACAGCAGTATGGTTGTCAGCAGTGTAATGTGAAGCTAGACCTGTCAGTAACCAGCAACAAACTCGCGTGACCGTGTGGCCTCTTGTGTTGCAGAGTGCATGCCCGGAGTCCGGCTGTGATCCATCTGGACCTCTGGAGCAGTGTCCGCCGGGAGAAATGTGTATAGCAGGTGCAGCTGCGGAGTCCTGTTTTGTGAGGCCTTGCGCACAGGGCGGCCAGCCCACCGGCCACTGCAGTCCACTGCTTCTGGGTGCCACCAACCTATCCTCCAGCTGCCTTCCCAATGCGGCAGAGCCCAGCAATGCTTGTGCCAAGATCACGCTGGTCTTCGACCGACGTGCCATGGCACCCGTGAGTGATTCGTCAAGCCTGGCATTGTGGCAGTGTAGCTAAGTAGACGAGATCGGTGAACAAGACCCATTTGGAGATGATTTCATGTGTAGTCTACATTGACTCAAGCTCTCTTGTCTAAGGTGGCGCCAGCGCCACTTTTATATACTGAAAAAAAAAAAAGATACAACTGTTACATCATAAAAGGACCATTTCTAAGGCTTATCTTGACTTAGAAATGCCATATGACAGCCATATAGAGAGTTTCGATGGAAGCAAAGTTCTAGATGCTCGTGTACTGTGCGATGTCAATGCACGTTAAAAGATCCCCAGGTGGTCGAAATTTCCGGAGCCCTTCACTGCGACCTCCCTCATAGCCCCAGTCCCTTTGGGACGTTAAATCTTCATAAACTAAACTAGACTGAAAAACTGCATTTTGCCAACTCTGATCAGTGAAAATGGGGACCTGATGATTGATGATCTGCTGTGGCGCATAGGTGTTTTTAGCTGGTAAAGTGGACTCTCCACCATGCCGGAACTGACTGGAACACACTATCCTTTCTCGGTCATTAGACAAATTGAAATGAAAATGTTGTCCTTCTGACTTGTGCTCTCATACACACACAAAAATAAGCAGTAAAATTGTGCATACATGTATGTATAGGTGGATAAAGAGAAATGACAAGGAGTTTAACAGTAAGTTAGACCAGTAATCCCAGAACTCTCATCAAACTGTGAAATGCTACAGCTCAACTGAGACCCTTACATTTTGGGAGCCAATAAATTTAGGCCAAGAAACCTTGCTCGCTTTTGCAAGTTGAACATGAAGAAAAAAAATTAGGATGCAAATTGTTTACAACAAAAGATAAGGAAAGAAGTAAGGCAGGACAGTGTACCTTCAGTGTGAGTTACGTAAACTGAGACAAGAAACCACTTCAGCAACAAGAATGTGCACTACTTATTCCTGTTATAGCTTCGAACTGTACACATATGTTCACGAAGTAAAATTTAATTGTTTTGATATGTATAGCTACCTCTTGCAGAACCAAGACCGTAACTGGTCACAGACATCTGTGACTTATTCAAAACTCAATCTGTTTCACAGGGGATCACGGTGGAGTCGGTCTGCAGCAACATACGAAGACTGTCGGTTCGGCGCTCCATCATCATCCTGTGCGCACAGAAACTCACCGACTCCGACAGTATTGAAGTGACCGTGGTAAGTACTCACAGAAAAGGAAGCTGCGCTAGTGGTTGAAAATAGGTTTGCCATTAGTTTTTACGTGTAACAAATACTTGCTGTTATTTTCAGCACGCAGTCATGCGGATTAAATGGGAAACATAGCTAAATGTTGCGATTCTGTGTTCGCTGACCACACAGTTGTAGCGAGAACTTTCAGACCAGCTGCTCTTGGAAGGAGGCTGGTGTAAAAGAGTTTTGCTAGTCAAAAAGCGTTGTCAGGTTGACTTAGAGGTTGAAGAGTTACTGCTTCTCTTGAGCTCAAAGCAACTAAAGAGCATAAATTCTGCTTACTGCGTGCTTCTACATAGAGCCCTTTGCTTCCGCAGTTCACGCCCGGTCGTCCCTCAGCGTCCACATATGCAGCAGTCAGTGAGACAGCAAGATCGCTGGCTGATGTGATTAGCCAAAAGCTCACCAACCACACGGCACTGTCTTCAGTCATCGAAGTGAAGGTGGAAACATCTTTCGTGGGACTTGACCAGAAGAATACAGGTCAGTGAACTGCAAACAGCATGACTGGGATTGTTAGCAAGAATGTCCCAAGGAAATTATCAATAGCTGCGAGCACAAGCTTGCTACTATGCAAGACCAGCGGACAGTAAAGCCAGAATGAAGCGTGAACACGCGTATGCCGTTCTTTACTACTTTTCACCGAGACGTTCCTTGACAAGGGGTTTATGAATATGTATTCTTGTAGACCGTTTACCCAGAAACATGAACATTTTTTTTGTCTGCAGGCACTGTTCGCATTTCATTCTGGCGTGACTGTACATTTAGGAAAATGGCAGAGCTGAATAAAAAAACATAGCTTGCATCCATTTCATATGGTTGTGCAAGATTTAGCAACGTTAATGCAGCATGTTCTAAACTCCACCACAAAGTGAAAACAAACCAGATGAAGTTAGTGTAATGAACCTTTCTAAGAGTAAGTCCAATAGCAAGCTTCTAAATTGTTCAGTGTAGTGTAGTCCTAATGAAGACAGCTAAGCTAATTGGTTACTAGTGTGAAGACACACTTTTCTAGCACTAAATTCACTTCACAGAAGGTTAGAGAGCAGTTCTATGTCTGTCCTTTCATCCTAGGTGGCCTGAATCAAATCAGTCGCTTGAAGTCTCGTATTTAAGAAACCTTTTCACTGTCCATAGACCACCTAATAGTGAATATGATGTGGAAATTCCTGCATTCGCACAATGCATGTTGCCAAATGCGCTATCAAAAAGCTTCTTTACAAGAGCTCTCCGGGAATAAGCTGCACACATGAAAAAACTGAAGTTTGTAACTGGGTGCACAGCCTGTAACCACCAAGATTTAAAATCACTAGTACCGAGTTAGACACATCTTGCAAAAGTGTGGAATTTCCATTAAAAAGCTTCTCCGATGTTAAAAATATTTGCAGGCCGAAGCTACTTTCTAGCGGCTGCAGTCACACTGGTTGGCGTGGTCTTGCTTGGAGTGCTGGCTGCACTGACCGTGTGGTTCTTGCGTTCACACCCAACATTGTGCCGCTGCCCGCTGTGGACTCCGGTGACCGGTGTCATACCCAGTGTCAGTGCCAAGCTTGACGGAGCCACGCCCGAGCCCGACAAGTCCAACAATCAGAATGGGGAGAACATGCGGAGGTACCAGAATACACTCCGTACTGCTGCCACTGCCGCCACAAATTTCGACGCCGCGGAGACGCCACGAGATCCATGTGGGGCACAGCTATTTAAACCTCCTTCGCTAGCTGCCTCCAAAAACACGAACCGGCTGTGCGACGCCAGTGTTAAGCAGTGCCAGAAAGACAACCCGCTGAACACTCCCAGCCCTGCCAAAGTCTTTCCAGTGCCGGACGCGGACGTTGATGCCGTTGTGGTACTCGTTTGACGGTGCAAGGACACTCATGTGTGAACTAAAGTGCTCAATGACAGTTACTAGTGATTTCTCGGTGACAGTGTGCCGCTGGGCTCATGACTTTTCCGCAGTTTCTCTGATGAAGGAAACAAGCTTCCAAGAAAGTTGCAGCGCCATGCCGTCTTGTCAGCATGCTCCCTTCCCTGTGTAGCAGAGGCTTTCAGTGCCACTCAATGACGTGCCGCCGCTAGCGACCAATGAGGTGGCTCCAAACATTCCCTGGGACAAAAGTTCCAGATGCCAGTGTTTGGTGGCTGTTCACTCAAAAGTCACACCACCTCCAAGGATGGTCAACTTTAAAAAACAGGCCGCTTAGCGAGGGAGAGTGCTGAGGCAAAATTCTACAGCGATGAAGCAGTGAAGAAAAAGTGTGGACTCTGTGCTAGTATCCACAACAGGCTGCCTTGACAATGCAAGTGCACGGTGTGTGGTTTCGCCACAACACTGCTATCTGTGGCCTCAATGCATTGAACTCTTGGATGTACAGTGTACTGAAATTGCTAGGAATGATAATTCAAGGCTAGTGTTGCATGACTGATGATCAAAGCTAAAGTAACAGCTTCGGTGCGAAATGCCGACATATCCGATACTTTGGTAAGAGCAAAACATCACCTGCGCCGAAACTGAAGCAATGAAGCAAATGTGTTCATTGTTTAATGCAAGAAGTGTATAGTCAAATGTATGAATCTACAATGCTGTTTATCATTCTCAGTTGAGCAGTGACACCATTCGATTGCAGTTTTAGAGAAGCCTTGATGCAAGTCGCAAGTGGCTCAACCGTTTGTGATTACAGATCTGAAATTGGCTGTCAAATATGATAGGGAAACCTTTCTACTGAGGACATTTACCCGCATGTCTTGTAGTGTAGTGAATGTTTCACTTGTACATATGTATATAGTAGCTCCATAAGTGATGCAGGCACTGCAATCACCGTAGCGCTCTGCACATCCGGAGTGTGTCTAATTTATAAGGGAAGCATGCAATTGCCTCCACTCTTTCTGGCCTTTGAAAAAAAGTGTACAGCAGAAAAAAAAGCTCACATTTCTACCCCTTCCCCCCATCTACGTCCAGTACAAACTGCAACTGGATCACATTCCAGCAAGTGCTATGCACGTACACCACATCCAGTTGTGAGGTCCAATGAACCAGTTTGTGACGAGGAAAAGTCACGCTGGGGCAAAGACAACAAAAAAAAAAAGAGAAAAGATATACGAGAATAGTATTCACTGCAATGTGTTTCTCCCTTTCTGCCTGCGTTATATGCTTGAAACGACAGTCTGAGCATGTGCAAAGAATGCAAAAGCCTGATGTGGTATCATCGCTGAAGGCCCACAGATCTCCAGTGAAAACTGTGCCCTCGCTGGGGGACCTCGTCTGTGGAGAGGGATGCCGCGGAAGAAAACTCTAGTCTAGTCAAGAGTTTCCATCAACTGTTACGGATGCCAAATCCACAAATCATTTCCAGAGAGCTCGAGTGATGTGTCCCCGAAACGTTTTTCTGGCGCATGCACTTTGGGCTTCCTGTGAATGGTCTGTGCAGATGTGTGTGGCACTATGTTTAATGGCCTATGCTCAGAAGCGTGGATATAAAGAAAAAAAAATGGTGTGTAGTCTATGCCCGCTTTCAACAGCTTGAATCCAAACAGCCTGTCAATGTGACTGTGTCCGCTGATGCCAAGCATTAAATATGTTGCAAGCAACTCACAGCTGTTTTCTTCTTTATTTTATTTTATTTGGCAAGCCCTGGTTGCCAAACAGAAATAAAAATTTCATGGGGCTTAGAGAAATTACACACGTATACAAAGTGAAATTTCCATGCACAAATTTTGCACAATCCAGTTTTGACACAAGCATCTCGCAGCATACAGAGCAGATTCAGACTAGGTGACCATAAACACCCGGTGTAGATCACTGTGTCAATGCTGCACCCACAGAGTTCCATCAGACAGCGAGTCTTCAACCAGTGCGGATACAAACATTTTCACATCAGCACATCATTGTACAAAGTTCCGTTGTGCCTGCCAGCTGTACTGTGGTCCCAATGACACACTTCTTTGTATAATATGATAAAAACCTCCGGAACAATCTACTCTGGAACTCACAACCCACTTAGGTTCCATTAGTGATCCTACCACACAGTCGCTAGAAGCATCCATGCCAAAGGGTCTTCCATTCAATGCTCTGCGGCACGTCGGGAGCCAGCAACGGTGCGCGACCTATGACACACTATCAACTATTAGCGGTAACGTGTTGAGCGTGTGATAAAATGCAGCACTTGGGCAGTTCAAGTCGGTCTATGACCGCTGAATTAGCTAGGACCTATGACCACTCGATGCACTGATTCTTGAAAGACTTGTTTTTCCGAGTTATACAGCACATATGCTGAGCAGTGAGCACTTCCAGCCATGAGGTGAGAAAAATGCAGTGCTAGTTGCAGACTGTCAGACAGAGCGACTCATCACAGGCCAGACAGAGCAGATTTAAGAACTGCCTGAAAGTAGTATAGCTTAGCTAACATTTGCCTCCTAACCAATGATGTTTGCAGACTAGAGCTGTAGCTATGCAACCGCAACTGGTAGCTTGGCACAGTAACAGTAAAAAAAAAAACACAGTGGTCAACTTATCCGCAAAACCCATGTAATGAAGCACGTGCTGAGCACACCGGACATCACTGTCACATTTAGGTGAGGCAAGGCAGGATTTGCAATTTTGTGGAATGAAAGCAAATGTGCACTGTAAGAAATGTGGAGTTAAAGTGCCAGCGTGCTCAGAAAACAGGAGAAAAAAAAAACTTTCCATTCAGAACAAATGGCTTCCAGTTTAGATTACAAAGCTAATCCACTCTTCAGAATGCCAAAGGAGCAATATAATCAGTAGCAGCAACTCTGACTTGGCTAATTAATGAGTGCAGCAAATTATGAATTACATGGTATAATTTTCAATTATGCACAGTGTTATTTGGACAAAACTAGACTAAGATCATCTTCGGCAGCACTGACCAGTTGTTTAACAACAGAATGAATAATAGTTTGCTTCTGGAAGCGGCAAGTTTGACTCCACTACGCTTTGAGCAGTATGCACATGGCTGTGTGTGCTCGGTGGAATCGGATACTATTTAATTAAATTTCTGCAAAAAAGGTAACCTTAGAGGCAACTTCACAGCAATATTTCATCGCCACTGGCAAAACAGCAATAACCTTTCCTGTTTTCTTAAAGGCTGGTGAAAGCATTGTCAAAAACCATCAAAGAATCATTAAGAAGCTGCTGCGTGGAACGTATAGGAAAAAAAACTGCACATCTTCCTCCACACATGAAGTAGCTAGCCGGCAGCGTCGAGTCACCTCCGGCTCACTATCTTCAGCCCTGCAGGATTTCCAGAAGGATCTTCAGTAGTCCCAGCAGGAAAGTCCACAGGAGAGATATCTCCTCCGAAGGGCCCGAGTCGACAACTTCTTCCTCGGGCACCGTGGGGCTGCTGTAGTGGTGGTGACTGTCCGGTTGCTGTGATGCAGCATAGCTGTAGTCGTAGAAGAGCAGGTTCTCCGTGGAATCGTCCACTCGTACTTCTAGCTCGTACAGGCTGAGTTCGTGGGACGGGTGACCGTAGATGCCGATGCCCACTGGCCTGCCAAAGCTGCGTGGCAGGTCTACACGCTCGTGGCCGCACGTTGTTGACTGTGAGCAGAGATGGGAATGTCGCTTTTACATTTCTACACTCCGTCTCAGCAGCTCAGTGTAGTGCTAAAGGAACCTATGGGGTGTGTGGAGGTGTGGACAGTGAACAGAAAAATGCAGTTCTATGCCTCGACTCCACTTACATTGCATGCGCACTGTTCCTGGGTAGTCAAGTTTTGCAAACATATTTCACTGGTTCGTAAAGAAAGAAATTGGAAATATGCTGCGTTATTGACCAGCCAATGTAAAAAGGTTTTCCTTGCTAAGCTTACTACAGCTGGCCACAACTAGTAACCATTAAGTGTGTGGACAAGTTATTACGAACCTTCCTCAAACAAAACGACTCACAAACACTACACATTTATTTTGATGTCTGCCTTCTGCCTATGCAAGCATTTGACATGGGCGCAGACTTACAGAGCAATGGAAGTCCCTGGGCATCTGCAAACTTGGTTCTCTAAACCAAGCAACATGACCCGTATCATTGTACATCTTGAACATTTTGACATGGAGCAGAGGCAGAAACCTACATTGTTTTACGTTAAAGGGACACTGAGGAGAAATTGAAGTTGGCTTGCATCGATAGAATAGCAGCTCCTGATCCCAAAAAGGCCACTCTTCCTGAAAACAAAGCTCTTGTAAAGTAGAAAATAGCAAGAACCAAAATACAGGTATCGCCACCTCAGGCCAATCTCGCAAGTACAAGCGTGATGACTTCCTAGGACAAGAGGCGCCACCTTGGAGGAATTTCCTTACTTCATGGACGCCACGAATGTCTGAGGCTGGCAAAGGAAGGTTGCGCACCACACCGCTAGCCGTCAGAAATCACGGAGTCTGCGTTTACGTCACGTTTCACGTCACTCCGTTCTGTGACGTCATAAGAGTTGCCGTGATGTCATAAGAGTTCCCTGAGTTTGAATCAGAGCGGCGGGAAAAACTTTTTCAACTTCGAATCCAAATTTCTTTGAAACAAATGCATCTTTCGTGCCCGGGCAAGCGGCAACAAAGCCATGAAATGCCGAACTATCAGATTTTGCTAACAAAAAAAATTGATACAGTTCTCCTCAGTGTCCCTTTAATTCATGCAATATGCTGTTCTATGTTAATCCACGGATTATTGAAAGCATCTGTAAGGTTAACTTAATGGATAAGTAGTGATGAGCAAAAAGTTGGCAGAGTTTTAAAAAAATATGAAGAAAGTGGAGCACGGATTGGAGCCGAGCATGAAATCTGCTAGCAAGCTACCCCACTGGAGAGGATATCTACAAGCTAGATTAATAAATGAACAAGGAAAGCAGCACCAATGCAAGTAGACACACACACACATGTTAACCAGGGCATACCTAAATACAAATCCTCTTACTGATGTTGCAGCCAGAGCGTAGTGACTTTTTATGCTTTGTTCTCATGTAAGTGCACATCAAGACATTTTTGAAGTGGTGTCAATTGTGTGTATGATGTGTGCTTCCATTGCATTGCTCAAACAGAAGTATTAGGCTGTGCAAAGTACCCTTTCCTACCATCTCATTAAAGGTGCACTAAAGAGGAATCTGAACTCGTCTTTTTACCGCAGGAACTTTATCCACACATTCTGAGCATTCTTAAAAACTTGGAATTATTGTCCTGTGCGGCTGATTTCCCTAATTTAAATCAGATTAAACGTCCCGGCTCCCACCTATCTTTTTAAACTTAACGCTGAAGGTAGGAGGAGTCAAGGAGTGCCTTTCAGCCAGTCCCGTGGCGGCTTGCCGCTCTGCCATCGGCGGAGTGATACGTAAATCAGAGTCTGCACGTGTTTTTATTTCCGTGGGCCTAATTTGCAGCTATGTTGTCTGCGACTGAAACTATTCATTCACAGAAACCTAAAAACAAAATAAAAGCGAAAGCGAAGCCGCCACGAGACTGCCTGAAAGGCACTCCACGCATTGGTTGACTCCTCTTACCTTCAACGTTGAGTGAAAAAAAAAAGGCGGGAGTCGGGACATTTAATTTGATTTAAATTAGGGAAATCGGCCGCACAGGACAATAATTTGAAGTCTCTAAGAATGCCTGGAACGTGAAGATCTAGTTCCCGTGGTAAGAAGACGAAATCAGATTCCTCTTTAGTGCCCCTTTAAGTGTCGCCATATATGCAAACACCTATATGCGAATTACCTAGACACTGTAGCAGAACCTCGACTTCCTGCCTACTTTCGCGGGGAACATGAGATGTGGGCAAAGGCAATGAGGTCGTCTTGGTGCACCGAGAACGATGGCCCAAGTGAGAACTGGCCACCACCATCATCATCAGCAGCCTGACTACGCCCACTGCAGGGCAAATGCCTCTCCCATGTCTCTCCAATTAACCTTGTCCTATGCCAGATGCGGCCACTGTACCCCGACAACTTTTTAATTTTTTATTTATTTATTTATTTATTTATTTGTTTACAGATACTGCGGTCTCAACGAGACCAAGCAGGTGGACATGTCGTACAACATTTTCTCTCGATGAACATCAATTATAAAAAAGCTCTTGCGTTTAACATGTGAAAGAGAACAAAACATGGGAAGAGAACAAAAGTGAGCAAGCACGCATTTCAGTTATGTAGAATGATTTTTACGTAATCTCACAGAAATGAACTTGCATACGCTACCCCTCAGAATAATGATAACCTGATAAAATTACAGAAAAAACGCCACAGAATGTCACGACGCAAAATACAGCAGCAGCGCCTGGTCAAAATTATCAGTGGAAAAAATTTCAGAGGGGAGACCATTCCACTGACTAACTGTACGAGGAAAAAAAGGATATTTATACAAGTTAGTACGGGCATGGAAAGGCAGCAAATTGTGAGCGTGACGGTGCCTTGACACGCGTGGCTGGTAACGTTGAATGTATGGCCGTCCATTAAATTCTAGCGACTTGCCATACATCGTCTTTATCATCTGCCCACCTAACTTTGTGCTGCCTCCTGCTACGCTTGCCTTCTCTTGGAATCCACTCATATTACATGCCCTGCCCAAGCCCATTTCTTCCTCTTGATTTCGACTAGGATGCCACTAATCTGCGTTTGTTCCTTCACCCACAATGCCCGCTTCCGGCCTCTTAACGTTACAACTATCATTTTTCTTTCCATAGCTCGGTGTGTTATCATTAGCCTCCATGTTTCTTCCCCATGCAGCTGTCGTATACTTTTCTCTGGAGGGATATTGAGGGAGGACACAGTTCTTATCGTGTAAATAGTTTGTATATATTACTTCTCCCCCTATCCTCTCTTCCTGTCCCCTCACCTCTTTCATTTCACTTCTCCATTCTGCCTGCTATTCTTTATTTCCGCTGCCCCAGCTCAGGTGCTTCAGTATCAATGGCAGGTGCCGGGGCTAGCAAAAATCTTTTCCTTCCTTTTTACTACTATTTTAATAAAAAAAAAACTACCACCACCACCATATTGAGGCAGGAGGTAATATGCGCTCCACCACATTCTTCATTTCCCTCTCATGATCCGGATCAGCGGACACTACTTGCCCTAAGTAGACGTATTCCCCTACCACTTCCAGTACGTCACTGCAAACTGCAGTTCCTAGCATGTTAATTTTTAGACAGGCAGAGCAGCACTCTCAACACTGCTAGTCAAAATTGAGAGCTACAGGAGAGTCTTTCCAGCTGCTTACCTGCATGCAATGACTGTCCAAGTCAAAGGTGGGCTGCACATTCCGCTCCGCTACATAGAGGTCTGGATCTCCAGCCAGGGGGTGCACCAATATGGTGACTGCACCGGGCTTAGAGAGGGTGTAGTAGCTGTAATTGCCGGCACCTACTGCACCGGTCACCCTCTCGTGGAAGACGGTCGGCTCGGACGATGAAGGCAGGGCCCATAGCAGAAGCAGTGTGAGCGCCACTGGGAGCTGCGCAGTGGCCTTGCCTCCTTGGTTGTGTCCTGCAGTAGCAAATCAATCGGCGCAATGCGTGCGAACATCCCGGTATTTCACCCACATATTCATGGCAGAAAACGACCCGGGCACCTTATCCGCAAGTTAGAACAAGGAAGAAGGAAAGTGTTATGACACGAAAGGTGTCACGACTTCGTCCTCTTGCTGCAGAATACATGTTGCTATTAGCAAACCCCTCAGCCTGCCCAACAAGGCACGCAGGCACGCAACCAAAAGTTTGCTAAAGGTGATGCAAACCGCTTCACAGCTTATCAACTCGGTTCTTTGCAGCACCGGCTGTCACTAATCGCAAGCATTGATTTTGTGATCCATGTGCGCGAAGTGCGCACTTTTTCAAAAGAACTTCAAAAGTATCTGGTGGGCAGAAGACAAAGCACCAGTTAACCAAACCGCCCAACAGAAAGCAATGAATCAACGTCGACAACAACCCCGCAACTACAGCAACTGGTACGACCGGCTCAAGTATCACCGGCCTAATCGACGCTGCAGTACATGACGATCACAAACGGCAAAAGCGACGAATTGGCCGTCGCGTCACTCACCGTGTAATGAACACCCGAACATTTTTGGCGGTGTGAGGCCGGCACGAACAAGTCATGTCACAGCCCAGTGGCCCTGAAGTACGACCAGGGACTCGCTTTTGCTTTCAAGGAAGCCGGCATGCAGGATAAGTCCATGATCAACGCAAACTGCGGTTGTCTACTTAGTGTGGCATGATGCATGTGCTGTACTATGGCACTAAAAAAACCATGTGATTTAGCAACGCAGCAATAACATGACCACGACGTAAACGCGCGGAACTCAAGCGTAAGACGCAACAACCACACCACCAACGCCGAAGTTGGCGTTTAGCGTTTTTTTTCTTTAGCTAGCCTACGCTGGCCGCTTCATTGGCTAAATCATAATCTAAATAGGCTCAACAAATTGTGAATTTAGCCTTGGATTAAAATTTTTGCTTCAAAGAAAGCAAATAAATATAAAAAGAACCGTAATAAAAACAAACAAAAATTACGCGTCCTCACTTGTTTCTCCGCTCTCCCAAAACGAAATAAAACAAAAAAGACTGAACAACGCAGACTGACAAAAAAGAAAAAGAATGCTGCAAGACGAGCCAAGTCAAACTGTAGTCAGTGCTGTGGCATGTTGCAAGTTGCGCGTCCGCGCCATAAGTGTCGCCACGGTCGGAACGATTGCAGCGATCCTGGTATCTGGCAGCAAACGCGGCTGGAGTCAATGGCTGCGTTCCAATACTCCCAAGTAGACGGCTACTTAGACGTCTAGCCGGACAGCCGCCATCTTGGGACGCGTTCCATTTCTCGGCGAAGCAGTCTCATAAGACTGCTTCGCCGAAGTCCACATCGATGCAGGCTAACTTGCTGTCTAAAGATGGCGGAGCTGATGTACGCGGATGAGTGAGTCGTGCTCTTGCGGGCGTCGGACTGTACACGGAGTATAGGAAAGGAAAAATGTGAGTCATTCCATTATGTTATTTGGTACGCAAACTAGTGGCTAATTAATCTTCGTGAACGTGCGATTCCTAACAGTGAATCACGCAGGAGAAAATCGTGCAGTCGAGAGCTTTGCTACAGCAGCGGACGCTGTAGGTCTATTTACGTGATCCGGCATCTGACGATGTCGGATCTTAATTAGCACCTTGATTTTAGAGAATACTTGTCGCTGTCGTTGGTTTCCTCGACGGGCGTTAAGACGGCTGGCGTGACGGTTAACAAATGTGTTCTTCTGTTGCTGTATTAGTTGCATCAACTAGCTCTTTCGCGTGCATTCTTTTTTATCTCTACACTCACAGAACAAATACACCGGCATGTTGCGAATTGATTTTAGTCTTTGCAGGATTAAAGATCGCTGCTGTATTTAGGTCTCTCGCTGTCTCCGAGTGCCACGTACGGCAGACAGCAGGTTTAATGTCACGTATGTGTTTTCCTGTTGCAGTGTATATTAGCCGTATCGCATTTCGCGCACATTGATTAGTCTTTCGTATTCTTTCTTATCTTTACAGGACCGTCTGGACGAGCACGTTCGAGGAGCATGTACAGTTTAGCATCAATAATAAAAGAATAATCGCATATCTCTTTAGCGTCGTCTTTGGAGAGCGGCCCCGTCTGCTACAAGTAGACTGACCGATTGGCACATCCACCAGTCCTGTTTACGCGCAAAGTCATTGCAGAAGAAATGTGTAAACTTGTTGAAAACACGTTTTTAATTATCGTTATTGCTCAGTTTGTGAAAAATAGTAGTACAACTGTTCATAAGCTTTAGTTACATTATTATGCCGCGAGGCGGCGCGAGCAGTAGACAAGTTCCAATACATGGACATGTAGACTGCTTCCTAGACGTCACACTAGACGTCTTGTTAGACGTCTAGAGTATTGGAACGCACCCAATGACACAACGCGTCTGCGCCGCCAGTGCCGCCGCGGGCAACGCTGCAGCGCAGTGGCAGCAGACGACAGCGACCGGCGCAAGCATAGCGAGCAAAGTTTTGAGCAATTTATGTTTTTACCGCCAACTCCCAGGCACCGCCACCGTCGCATTTCAAAATCGTCCCCATTGGCTCTACGGGAATGTCACACCCTTGCTGTAGTGCTGTAGTCGGCAATGCGAGGCCGGTTGTCGTACGCGTATGTATGAAAGGCATGTAAACAACGGTTAGAACGCATTAGTAAACTCAGTTGTTAATCACTGAGTTGCGCAATTACAGGGTCATCGCCTGGAGGGTTAGCACGGCACTGTATTTTTCGTTGTCGTGGCCCATTTCTCTCATAAACGCTGCCTCGGGGCTACCTGTGCTGAGCGCACGTGCTCTGAAAGCGTGTTTCGCGTTTGTGGGAACGCGCAATGAATCGAAAGGTGGAATCTGCGATTGCGGTGTACAAGAAGCGGAAGGTGAGATCATCTCGATGCTATTGCTTACGGCTATTGTCTATCAAAGGCGTTAGCTTCTAAGACGCTGGATTCAGCAACTGTACAACTGTCATGACAACTCTCCACTTTACGAGTTGTGCGTTCACTGCCTAAACTGACGCAGGAAGCGAAAGAAAGGAAGAAATCTCTCAGGACTTCTGCCGCCCTGTCTCCTGAAGGTCGCTGCGTAAAACGGCGCAAACGAAGGTCCAGTTCAAACAAGGTGCTGTTTTTTTCATCACTGAATGGAGCATGAAACGCCCTTTAAGAAAGCCGCTGTTTTGTATGTTTGTTGAGGGAAACAATAGTACTGTATAATTTGAATGAGAAAATTGAGCTAAACTCCTATACGTCGCACACGGACTCTGACACAACAAATCAATAGCGAAATTAAAAATTTCCATCACCGGTGGTGTACGTAGTAGCCAGTGCGGCCATTAAAAAAAATTAGGTTGCTTTGCCGGAATGGCCTATCTGCATACCTAGAAGCTGACACTTCGCTTTTGGAAATGTGTTAGGAAATGGGACTTTTTGTATAACTGTGGGACTTGTAAGTTATTTTGCTAGCAGGGTAGAACTTAAAAAGACCGCAGTTGGTAATATTTGGTCATGGTCTGTGGCATCCTGTATTACTCCATTGGCCAAGCACAATAGTAAACGAAATCAGCTTTTTAATGTTTGACTATATCAGACAAGCCAAAATATAAGAAAAGCTTTAACAATGAACTACCCCTTCATTATGGAAGCATTCTGTGTAGAGGTCATGAATGTAGGCGGAGCTTCACTGCAGACATGCATCCGACTGTAGGCGACATGCTGAGCGTCAAAGAGTTAAATATGATTGGCTAACTCACTGATGCATGTCTGTTATGCCTTATGCATCATTCAACGCATAATGTTCCTTGGTGTTGCAGAAAAATGGCAAAATCAAGAAAGAAGAAGAGTGCGCAGTCTATGACAGCATGAATGGCTGCACATCCAGCAATGATGACTCACAAGAGGCACAGTACATTGTCTCAGGAGGAAGTGAGCGTGCTGCAGAGCGTTGTTTCGACTGGCTTATTCAGCCCGTCGAGAGGGAGCGCTTCTTTAGGTGGGTGTTGAAAGTACAATTTCACAGGTGTGCTGTGAACTGTTGCTGGTGTGGATGAATGTGACCATACCACTTGCTTTATTCAAACACATTCTAAAGCAAAGCTTAAACAGGGCAGCAACAGAGTGGACTTGCCATTTTATTTCTTGCGATCAGCGTGAAATTATTGTGCTAAGTTTGTCACATGGAACACCATACTTCTTTGGCACTTCCATGAATAAAACACAATAAAAAACACAAATTAACTGTATTCTGGTATTGAATGGCTCGTTAGAGGATTGTTTGTTGTGAAAACTTATCCTGTGTTAGCCTACTATGGTCATGTAGTTCTTGTGCATGCTTTTGTGAGGCAAACTCAAATTATCTCGCAGGCCTACAGTTTTTCATGCTTTTGTATTTAATTGCTTCATTTTTAGGTGCAAATTCCAGCTGCTGTTACTGCTGCCTGTGCGCTAAATATTTTGCACCAGGAAAAAAAAATGGTTTGGAAATTCTTACAATCTGAAATTGCAACGCTTAGGAGGGAAGAGCAGTGTTTCAAGAAAATTACATTTGTGTCCCTTGTATTGTAAACAGTCTTTATTAAGCCTCTGAACAACTGCGACTTAGTTTCGCAGCATACGTGGCAGGCTGTTTGTGTTTTGGCTCAAGTCCATCCCATTATTGGTTATTGATTTGGCACAAGGCCAGCCCACATTTTTGTTTTAATTTTTCTTATTGGTTTTTATAACACACAGCTCTACTGTGAGCCCTAAGGCACGCTGTAGTGGAGTGCTCTGGATTAATTTTGACCATCAAAGTTTCAGTGCATAGTATACTTGCATTTCGTCTCTGTTGAAATCTTGCTGTCTAGGCTTCGATGATGGTTGGGGTGCTCAAATAATGGAGCTGCAGCTGGCAAGCTTTTTAACAGTGCCACTTAAATATTGGACAAACAGTCGCACAGTGCTCTGTCACGAAGCAGAACAGCAAAAAAAACTTGCAAACTGTGTACATTTTGTGTGCATGCACGCATTATCTCCTGTTTCGCTGCTTTGTTTCACCATAGGCCACTATAGGAGGTATTCACATGACGTCATCCGCAAGGGGCGCTAGTGGCCGGCGCGGCATTCGCCATGTTGGTGGTCGCGCGCGCGGCAGCCGCAGCATTTACCTGTCTTGTGATGTGTGAAATGTGAGTGTATTTAGCGTCTCGCCGCAGATCATTTCTGTCCGACCCGTAACACCATGTGACTGAGTGGATACGCCGTGAACTGCGCGATGCAGAAAGAGCAGGCACGCTGAAAATGTTACATTTTGTGAAAACGTCGACCCGTAGGAATGTGCAGGTGCCGGCGTGGTGTGCGACGTACTACAAGACGGCTGCCGTGCGTTGAATTCATCGATATTGAGGTCCGCCTTGTGCACGGCGTAAGTTTGCCGACAGGCCGAGGAATTAAAGTATGCAAATCTATGAGAGGGTGCAATTGCTTGACAAGCGGTTGAGCCGACCATCCGTGCTGAGGGTGCCGACTGCCGAAGTGCCGTTTTTCACCTAGGTGAGTAGTTAAACGTGTATGTTCGTTTAGCTAGCTTAACTTGTCATCTCTGTCTGCTGAAAGTGACGTGTTACTACTGAATGTAGCGGAATTGCTGCACATCGCGTTGCTGCGAACCGGCCTACAGATTCCAGGTCTTGTGCACTGGAAGCAACGCTACGTTTCTTCAATCAAACCTGCAAAACATTCTTGCTGTCTGCCATTCGTGCTGCGAGTGCATGACAGTATTTGCTCGACCATTTTGTCGCGTAAACAAAGCAGCTATGACACAATATGCCTTTTTGCTGAAACAATGAGTATTCGGCGGTTCGCGGACTACAGCCGCTGGAAATATGAGTTTCAGCAGCGTCCGCTTAGGAATATGGGTAATTAATCATGTGCTGTGTTATCCACTATGTGTGCCGCATGAGTAGCTGACAGTTATGAACTGATATTAAAAGCTGCAAGTCGTTTACATTCTTGCGTGCAATGCAGCCGGCCAGTTTTGCTGCCGAGTTGCGGCACGCAGCTCAGTTAAATCACGGCACAGAATTCTTCTGCAAACTTTATGCACAATAAGCATTCTACAAAGAAAATTGAACGTTGTCGCATTTAACAACGTGCACAGGTGTTACGGATCACCAGCAATTCAGGCCGGATACCTCACGGCGCACCGTGACACTGCGCGAGCTTTCGCGAAACGACCACAAACATGGCGCGTTTGCCGCGGCGACGCTTTCGCCGTCTGGTAGCGCGGCCTCAGTGAATACCTCCTATATAGCTGTTAAACGCTTCTGTCGCCATGTTAAAGAATTGGCCAGCTGTACATTTCCTTGGAGTAACTCAAACCATGTGGTAATACACGCCAGTCTGTATCAAAGATAGTATGGAGAATGTAATTGCTTATGTGTGAGTATCTTCTGAAAAGAGGGTGTTTGTTGGTTCCATGGCGTATGGTGTAACTAACTGAGTCGCTACGTGTGACGCCTGAAGCATACACACCAAGTGTGCACATGTGGGTGATGCATGCAATCTGCCCTGCAGGGAGCTGTGGGAGCAGAAGCCCATGCTGGTGAGGCGGCACCAGCGGGACTTCTACCGGGGCTTGATGAGCTGTGAGCAGCTGGACCGGATCCTGCGGGAGCGCAGTCTTTTCTTCACAGAGAACATCGATCTCACCACGTACGAGGGTGGCAAGCGTGAGACGCACAACCCGGATGGGCGTGCTCATGCGGCGGTTGTCTGGGATGCCTTCCAGAGGGGCTGTTCAGTGCGCATGCTCAACCCGCAGACATACAGCCGTGCTGTCTGGCGCCTCTGCTCTGTGTTGCAGGAGTTCTTTGGCAGCTTTGTCGGTGCAAACCTGTGAGTATTCTCTCTCTGTGATAACCCCGAACTGTGGAGAGGTCATTTGGCTCTGCCTGTGTAATGGTCTCTGGATGGTACTCTAGCATGCTCACTGAATGTGTTGTCGTCAGATTTGAGTCGAATTGTGAATGTTTTCTGAGGTGTCCAACCCTTCCTTAGTAAAGCAATGCTGATGGCAGGTATGAGGCGTTGCGGACTTTTTGAGGGGTTGAAGCCTGACAAGTGCCCGCTGCACCTCGAACTTGCTTTGTTTGTGCATCGCAAGATTTTGATTTTGTTCCAGTGGTGCACCGGCTGTTCTTTCGTGCTGCAGAACTTTTGGTTTTACTTCATGCAGCACGCCTTCACCCCTACGTTTAGCGTAGTGCATCAGAGTGCACTTATGAATCTTGTGTACTTGTGGTAAAAAAGAAAAACGTGGTTCTTGCAATACGTTCGCTGAATCTGGCAGTCATTCGTGGCAAAAGTTGGTGTGCTTACTGTGCAGGGTCATACTAATCTTCTCCTTACATTCTTGCGTACTGTAACTTTTCAAAACATCTTTTAGTCATGGAAATTGCCATCTTGCCACTAGCAATGCATCTTTGTCCACCCTTTCTGTTATGAATTGCGTTTTCGCAGCGTGAAAGAGGCTAACAAATACTGTGCTACTTAGAGTTGACTAGTGCACACTCATCTGCAGTGCTGCATTTTGCTCTTTTTCATGTCTGGAATTGCACTCCTGTCATGCTTGCTGACCGTGCCGTTGTCTGCATCGCAGGTACCTGACACCAGCTGGGTCCCAAGGGTTTGCTCCTCACTATGACGACATTGAGGCATTCGTCGTTCAGTTGGAAGGTCGCAAGTGCTGGCGCCTCTATGCTCCAAGGTGCGTCTCCCCCAGTTGGCGTTCTGGCGCCCTTTGCTCAGTTCGTTAGGCTTGCCACGTGACCCGCAGGTTTTCGTCACCAGCAATCTCTGTCTCTTGCAGGGACCCCTCTGAAGTGCTGCCTAGATTCTCAAGTGGCAAGTGAACCTTATTCTGTTGTAGCTGCTATGCTCACCCTGTAGGCAAGATGTAGAATGAAAAAGTACAGAAAAGTAGGGGTATGCAAATATTGAAATTTCCGAATACGAAGCGAATACGAATATGAAGAAAAAATGGCTTCGAATATCGAATCGAATATCTGGTCAGCACAAAAAATAAATTCAGAAAAGATAAACTAGCTAACATTGTTGCTCTTGTTTTGTTCAAAATAGTGTATGACCTCTGCAACTGAAATAAGCGAACAAAACTAGACTGCCTGAGCACCGTATAAGAAAACAAAACATGGTGTGCGCAGAAATGTATACTACCTTAATTGAACAGCATAACAGTATCCAACCTGTAATGTGGTCAGGCAAAATGAAATTCATAACTGACAAGACTGGAAACAAAAATAACATGATGGCTAGTAAAACCTCATTAATTCGGAGTTCAAAGAACCGTCAGAAATGCCCGGTTAATTCGAAGGTCTTATAACTCACGGTCCTGAAGAAAAAAAAGTACCGAAAATGCGGTAGTCTTATGAGGCAGCTCTATAGTGCAAACATCTGTAATCCCGTGACAAGCACAGAGTTTCGGCATGCTGGAAGACATCGCGAACGTAAGCGAGATGGGAACGCACATTGGTGTTGGAATGGCGAGACTGCTTTTAAAAAGGAAAAAAAAAAAAAAAGACCAGCGACGCGTCAGTCAGCGTCTGAAAGCGGCACGGTGCTGAGATAGGACTACTGGCGAATGCACGGGCCGACAGTTGCCATTGCCACGGGCGAGTGGCGAAGCTCGGAAACCAAAACTACGCGGCCAGGTTATTTTTTTTACCTAGTGACATGGGGCCCTCCGAACGTTGTCACGCCTGCCGTTAGGCTCACTTAGCAGGTGCATGAGTTACAGTGCACCATGCAATGGGCGGGATTTTTACAGGATCGCTTGCCCTGTTGTGACACCATCGACTCACCCCTTCGGGAGCCTCACGCGAAATTCCGCAAGTAGGCTTTCTCGCATAGCGTAGTTGACCAAAATAAGATGGCGGTGGTCACGCTTAGAGAGTTAAGGTGACAGAACGAATGCCATGGGTGTGGGCATTAATTAGATAACATATTACGGAAGGATAAAAAGTAAACGCGCTTTCGTATTGCAATTTTTAGAAGCGGGTCATCCCTCATCTCGTTCGCAGCACGTATGGTATGTGGGAAAGTCCACTTGCGGAATTGCGCACAAGGTCAAGCCTAGCGGCATCGGAATGCGATTGGTCCACACAATAAACGATGGAGAAGAAAGAGAACAGGGCCTTTATATTGTTTTCCTGGAACTTTAAACTCTATATTCAGATAATTTGCCCAGATATTGCGCTTTTGCCACAAACAAATTTACAAAAGTCCGCGCGGTATACGATCGCTGCCGAGTATTCGGGAATTTTCGAATATTCGGAAATTCACGAATATCATTTCTCGAATACGAATATGAACCGAATATGAAACATATTCGATTCGTTTTCGAAATTTCAAATATTCGCACACCCCTACGGAAAAATAATTGCCTAGTTGAAGATTGAAAATTCGTATGACTTGAAACTTGCTTACAAGGGGATGTTCTCCAAGTCACTTGATGTGGGCCCTGAAATCTCCTGCCGCAGAAATTTTTAAAAAGCATTTTGCATCAGTGGCATCGTCAGTAATCAAAAGTTGACCCTCACTGCCTGTTGGGATTTCCTTCTTCTTTTCTCATTCTGTGGTGCTGGAAGCCGTGTGTCTGCACCAGCTGTGCAAAATGCTTGCAGTGCTCCATGTTGTGACATGGTTACACTGCAGTGTATTAGAACAGAGCGCAGGCTAACTGTTTGGAATTCTGTCCCTAACATTCTGTTCCCAAGAGAACACAGAAAAAGTACTAAAGAAAATGAAAAAAAGAAACAATAAACTTGAAAGCAATTGCGAGAAAACTCCCTGAAAACATGGAATGGGACAGTAGTGTGGTTGATCCGATTGTAAATCAAAGTGCTGTATCTGCAGGGAATAACTCTACTTCTTTCGTATAAGTGCCTTGAACAACGCAGCTTCCCCATGGTATAGCCTCACCCAAAAGTCACCATGCCACAGAGTTCAGTACCAGATAGCACTAAGAAGTGAGGTACTTGTGGCTTCCTTCAAGCTTCAAACCTGTATAGGGTGACAAGAATTGTGGTCTGCACGACACACTGGTTTTTGAGTTGCACAGCTGCTGTATGTCCCCTGCTTCACAGGGTCACAGCAAATGTTTGGGGAGTTTTGAGAACTATTGAGTGAGGACTTTGAGATTTGGGGACTTTGTCTCACACGCGCAAAAAAACAACAAAAATGTGGGGTGGAAGGGAGTACTCAATTTGTGGCCTAGCTTAGACATAATAGATGCCAGTAACATGGACCTGTGTGCAGTGATCTGTGGAACTGCTGGCAAAATGCTTGTTCACAATGTGACATTTGGGTTCTAAATTAATTGCATCTGCTTTTGAATGTTTTTTCAGGAAATTTTAGTCCCGATGAAATAGGGAGTCCGATCTTGGAAGCTGTCTTGGAGCCAGGAGACCTACTGTATTTTCCTCGTGGCATCATACACCAGGTACTCGGGAGCCTTAGTAGGGCACTAAACTGAATTTAATTAACAGAACAAGCTGTATTGTTTCAGACACCATGATACCTTGTAGTTGTGTTTCTTAGCGAGCTTTTTGTTTATATATGCAACGCGTAGCAATGGCTTGTGAACTACTGAGCACATCATGATAACAAAGTGATTGCCGTTTTGGTCATGCTGACTTAATCACTGGCCTTTGCTGTTAATGCAGCCAGTTAGACAAAGGCAAACCAACCTGTTAGTTTCTATCACAGTAAAATGCCACCTGGGACTCGTCCATTGGTGCATCTATAATGACATCACTGACAGTGTTGCCAGTCAGACTGAGTGCATAGGAAATAAGCAGCACCATTGAAAGTGCTTTCCTGATAAAAACTTAATGTGAAACGCAGTGAACCTGGTTCAGGTGCCCTCAGCTTCAGTTAGTATTTCGATCGAATGAGTGATGTATGGAAGTGAGTTGCTTCCTCCGAATTGGGTCACTTTGTTCCATGATGGTTTGTTGTCCTGGCTTAATTAGAATTAAGCTTTCATCCCGTGTCTTGAAGCAGTGTGCGTCCTGGCGGCACTTGGGTAGTCCCTTTGCCTTATCATGATCCGAGAAGTCTGCAGTGTGCTTGGAGCTCTCTGGGAGTAGTCCCCCTGATTAATGTGGGAACAACTTTCTGTGTTGCTGTTCTCTAAAGCAAAACGTCTGCCCAGTGTTCCAAGTTGCTTTCGCTGTGATGGATCAGTCAGCCTTGCCAACATACAAAATTAGCTCTCTGACAAAGTGGGATATGTAGGCCAGGTGCCTGTAGGCCAAACCTTTTTTTTTTCTTTGTATAGTAGAATCTCGGTGATGCGAACACGGTTGTTACAAATTTCGCGAAATTCCCTGGCCAGAGTGTACTGTGTACGATGCGCAGAATTTCGGATGTTCTGAACTCTCTCCCTCGCCTCTACGATGATTTGAGCATGTTAACCATGGCCGCACCCTTGGGCACTAAGCGCTGCTCGCACATCACGGGCGTCGCAATCGCTTATCGCGCGATAGGCACCGCACGCAGTGAGAGGCGGTGCATGGGCCGCACATTGTCAAAGTCCCGATTGCTAATCGCGTGGTACGCACTGCAAGTAGCGAACTGTGCCCGCACAGCAGTGAATAAAATCCCATCAGCCGTAAACTGATCTGCGTGATTGCATTTTGCATGCTTCTACATACGAATTTTGACCGTTTGGATGGTACAAAATTTCTCATGACACGAATTTTTTCACGACCTCGTGACATTCGTATCACCAAGATTCTGCTATATATTATGGCAGTGTTTCTTATTGGTGCTGTCCTATTTGCAGGCTTATACTCCTGAAGAGGTTCACTCTCTGCACCTGACGCTCTCTACATGCCAACGAAACACATGGGGAGACCTTTTTGAGGAGGTGTGTTGCTGCATGAAATTGTCCTCCTGTGCATTTTTTGTGGTTTCCTGTCAGTTAGTCACCTTGTTGTTGGCGGTTTGTTCTGTATGGTGTGACTGGGGAAACGACAGAAAGGATTGCACTGCTATCACTTGCATCAACTCGCAGTTCTCAGCATAAATTGCAGCTAAATTATCCAGGGTCCTTCAAAGCATTCTGAGGTGTTTGCACTGACACTGAAAAGCGACTGCATGGAGACATTGAGGAGACTAAATAAAAAAAATGGTGTTCATCGATGTTTGTTGAACTTGTTTCGTGGAATAATGAAACAGCTGTACTGCACAGCATGTGAAAGCTCTTCTTTAGCACAAGCATTCATTTCAATGGAAGACCCCAGTTAGCCTCGAGAGTGAATTGGAGCTTCATGATGAATAAGTGCTTAGAAAGTTAGGAAGGAGTTTGCTCTTAACCAGTATTCGCTTAGCAACGCATGCAGTACTATAGTCGCCGACCGATTTTTCGGACTCGAAGGGACCCGAAAAATGGTCCGAATAATCGAACAGTCTGAAAAATCCGTGAAGTACAAAAAAATCACTTTATTGAGATGAAATTGGCCTAAAAATGTCACTGATTTTACCATGCGTCAAATTTCTCTTGCTGGCGACGATTTGTGCCTGTATTTGCGCCAAAGTTGTGCTTTCACTGTACACGCTAGACAGCAAGGTCACCGCAATTAGTTGGAATACTTCCCACGCTTCTTTGACGTACCCGGCGGGGCCATGTTGTCCATAACCCAAGTGTGCACCACACCGCTCGTCAAACACGCAAAGATAAGGCACTTTTCGTTCAAAGCGGCGGAACCGCCGGACGCAATCACAAAACGGCGAATGGATGTATGTTCGTGATAACTGAGCGCCACTCGGTCGACGCGGTCAGAGTAACCCAAGTGACGAAATGGTGAATGGCGAATGTATGAGACCGCCGCGGTGGCTCAGTAGTTAAGGCGCGCGGCTACTGATCCGGAGTACCCGGGTTGGAACCCGACCGCAGTGGCCACATTTCGATGGAGGTGAAACGCAAAGGCGCCGAAAGTATGTCAAGCCAATCCAACTGCAGCGTAAATCTACCTCAATCCAAGATGGTGCCTTTTGCGCTGGCGAAAAGCCGATAAGATGGCCGATTTTGGCCTGCAGGGGACTGAAATTAGTCCGAAAAATTGAACTTTCGGACTTTTGAAGTCCGAAATATCCATTGCGAATATGTATGCACTTCTATGGGGTGACTGACGGTGCCTCATCGAGGTCCGAAATCTCCGACGAGTCCGAATTATCCGCCGGCTACTGTACTTTGTAGCCTTTTCAGAGGCAACAAGTCTTTTGCTGCTTGGAAATCCATGCCTAGATAGCAGGGTTTTGGGCTAGCATAGCTTGAATGCACGAAGGTTCTTGGTGATGCAGTTGTTCCCATCTGTTCCTTTCAGCTGATTCCACGAGCAGTGCAGTTGGCAATTGAGGAAGACGTGGAGTTCAGGAAATCGCTGCCAAGAGGCTACCTCAACTACATGGGCGTAGCCAATTCAGAAGTGGTCAGTGTCTCAGAGCCGAAGATTTCTTTTTTAGCTGCTCCAGCAGTCTGTGTGTCGTGAGGCATGGCTTCGCAGTATGTACTATACTATTTCAGTGGTGCTTTCGGGAGGAATTTTCGTGTTGAATGCTCTAACTTTCAGTGGCCGTGAAAATTTTCGTGTTGAGTGCTCTAATTTTCAGTGGCCGTGAAAAACCACCCCAGTAAACTCAGGGTGGCAGCGGGTGTAGACATAGTCTTATGCCAATTTAATATTGCTATTTTGCATCATGTAGCCCATACAAGTATGTATGCATTGGCAAAGCAGTAGAGAAAGTGCCTGACATAAGGATCCTTTGGAAGAATAATTAGCATACTGTGATATATGCAGCATAAACAACACAAGGACACTCCTTCCATTTCTTTTTCTTCTATAAAGTGCAAACTTTGTGTTTTACAAAAAATACATAGTGCTTTACCAACATAAATTACGAAGTCTTTTATGCAGAGTACATAGTCTTTTACACAATGTAGAAGTTCGCCAGCTGAGATGTCAATATTGTAGCAATAAAGAGCGAACCACTGCTCCAGTGTGAAGCACTAAAATCCTCGAGCCTCCGCTCATGCTGTGTCTGGACAAATCAAACTGCTCTGCCACACTTCTCGCTGCATGGTGTGCCTGCATTATCTGGACCTGTGCAGACAAGCGATGCTCGTGAGGCCTTCTTGGAGAAGGTGGGCCACCTGATGAGGAAGCTAGTCAACCACTGCCCCGTCGACGCAGCTGTGGATCAGTGCGGCAAGGCCCACCTGCACGAAGCACTTCCTCCACTTCTTTCACAGGGTATGCCTCTTGCATTTGCTGTAGTTCGTTAGCCAGGCTCTCCGAGCTGCCGCTTTGAAGAAATTAACTGGACTGTATCATGACCAAATTGTTTTGCTGCTGGGCCTTTCTTTTTAGTTCTGCACGTGTTGTTACAGAAAACAAAAACTAAGTTTGACCCATGTGGTTGTGGAAAATTAATGAAGAGAGAAAAGATAGAGTGTTAGCGTGGCCATGATTTTTCTCCTGAAATACAAATGTTCAAATATTTTGTGTTGCCACAAAGCACTGTTTTTTTTTTTTCATTGGTCTAAGCCTATGTTAGTTGTTTATCACTGGCAGAACAAGGCCTTTTCACTTTGTTAGCACCACGAGGCACAGCGATAGCTCTCTGGAAAAATCGTAATCGTGCATGGCTGTTTCCACTATGTCAGTTGTTAGATGGTGGTCAGTGTTTCGAAGCCGCTGCAGTGGCTCAGTGTTGCGCTACTCGGCTGCTTACCTGAAACACGCGGGTTTGATCCCGGCTGCAGCAGTCTCATTTCGATGCAGGCAGGTGGTCGAAATCATCCGGAGTCCTCCACTGCAACGTCCCTCATAGCCTGAGTCATTTTGGGACATTAAGCCCCGTAAACCAACCAAACCATTGTCAGTGCTTCAGGTGACTTATCTCAGAAGTTCACTGTTGTCTTTAAATTTAGTGCAGCCATCAGCGACTGGCATTCCTATCCTAGCCCTCTGTCGGATGCACTTGCTGCGAGCAGTGCTGCCACCGAGCTCAGTTTTTTTTTTTTTGGGGGAGGGGGGGGGGGGGGGTGGGTTAGGGCTCAGAGTATTTTATATTGCAGCGTATCAGTGCCCCTCTTCACCCACCTGAATTCCTTCAATGGAGTGTGACAGTAGATGTTATGGTTATCTTAGTGAGAATGTGGTGGTGGGAAATTACAAAAAATATACATAAATGCAAAGGGACAAAGCATAGAATGACATTTTTTCTCTGTGTTTCTAAGTGTAATCCACTTGAAACATGAAACGGTACCAGATATAACAACATATCTCTTATAACAATCAAATTCTTTAGAGTTGTATCAATTCTCCCATTGCCTCTAAATAAATTATGCTATACAGTACGACACGATTATAGGTAAAATCACAGATACAACCATAGAATTCTGGCTGCCCGGAAAGTGGTAACCGTGAAGCTTTGTTTGAAACATTGATAAAAAATAACCTGCGCTTTCATCGTTGAGGGATTATACTTTTTTTAAGCGCTAGCTTTTCTTAGTATGTCCTTCCATTTCGCGCTGTCCACAGTACAGACCTTGGCAGCGCGTCAATAACATCGCGGCATGTTTAAACTTTTGGTGGCAGCTCCGGCGGGGTGGTTCACTCGGCAAACTTGGCAGGGCACTAAGACGCTGTGCGCCTTTGACGGGAGCTCCCTGTGGTGTAGCTCACTCGGCGTGATGCTGCATGCCCAGCTGCACCAATGTATGCTTAGAAAGTAGGTAAGCGCTCGAGTATCGGAGAGGAGCAAAGCAGTTTAAACTGAGTGAAAATGTGACAGTTCTTTAGCAGTCTCGCAGACAGTGAGAGTTATGTACATACACTCGAGCCCACTTATAACGAACCTGATGGTCACGCAGATTCTGTTCATTATATCTGATGTTCATAATAAGTGGACTCTCCGTATAACAGCCAAAAAATACTAAGGCCGCCAAAAGTGGCTTTTGTTTCTTGTAAAACTCCATTTTGCATGCCTGCCTGTGCAAAGCAGAGCGTGCCACAGCTCTTTCGAGGCTATCTAGGGTGGTCATTTAATCCTTGCCAAGACCTTTAATAATTGCTGGCAGCTATCAAATTTAGGGACGGGATACAACTAATCATGGTTGAAGCGTCCATGGCAGCTGGTGGCAGGTCGGCTGCATAAATAAGATTCCTGCTAGTAGGGGAGCACTCATACTTGATGGTCAGCGTCTCCATCAGAGCGCGCGCTTCTGCGATTTTGTGGTTCGCAGGAACATAGTTATCTGAGGAAACTGGCCAGCTATGCATCAACAAAAAATTGCCCACAAATCTACATGCGTCTGATCAAGTGTGTTTTCAAGCTTCATCTCTCGTGCGTGGGCTCATGCAGTGACAAAAGTAGCGCAGCGCTTGTCCGCACAGAGTCCATCAGCTGCAGTGCCGCCTTTTTATTGCATTTTTGGGTCGACATGTCCTTTCTGGGGCAGTGTCATGAAGTTGAGAGACGCTCCTTCATCTCAGCACTTGCTGGAAGCACGACCTCTTCGACTTAGTGGGTAGTGTACGATGCCTTCTCAATCGCTGTAACCGAGTGGTGTGGTTGAAGTTGTTCTTTGTACCTGCGACAAATTGCCATTGCCCCTGTGCATATTTTAACGGTAGCACTGCACCCATTCGTAATGAGTAAGCATTCGTTATAATAGCGTTCGTTATATGTGCAGTTGTATAAGTGGGCTCGACTGTAGTATGCTACAGGAGGGAAGGAGAATGGGCAAGAAGGAAGTGACAGACGTGCGATGCAATATTTTGTTAGGCTTCAACATTTTTTTTTTTTTTTTGCGCAAAGGGTTTGCTTTCGTGTCTTTGGGATGATTCTGGTAGCTTTAGTAGGGAATATGATCACCCCTGCCTGCTGCCAAATTTCGCGCTAATTCAGCCTGAGGGAATGAATTAAGGTAGTCTTGCTGACTGAAACTTCTTTGCGTGTATGTGTGCAAGCGGAGTTTTAAATGGGTGGTGGTTGTGTGAATTTCGTGCAGAGGAACGCAGACGCAGTGTCCACAGTGGGGAGCGCTGGCACTGTGGGCAAGTGGTGGAGGCTCGGGAACTGGACCCAGACACCCAAGTGCGGCTCGCTCGCCGAAATGCAGTCAGGTGGGTGTGTTTTACTCAGCCAAGAGAGGGACATCTTTGGTCACGTTCCATCCAAGAGTCCTGTTTGCTACTAGCTGTTCTGAAGTCAACTTATGTGAATTTGACATCAGTTAATTCCTTTTTCTTTTTTACTCCCATTAAGGCATGTGTGAAGGTCCAAGCAAGTGTGCGTGCTTTTTTTGTGTAGGAATGGGGGCCCGTTATCTTGAACTTGAAGCATCACTCAGTGGATGAGGGGGAATAAGAGAATGTCTAGTCGGTAGATCACAAGCTCAACTGGCCATGCTAAAGGCTCCCGATAAAAGATTTCTTTCCATTGCTGTGGGACCTGCGCCCATGGACACAGTCTGGTTGAACTTTGAATGTTTGGACAGTGTTGGAGGAAAGCCAACCCCAATGGAGTGTAGGAGGGCTTGGGAGTAGTGAATAGGGATGTGTTGCCATCAGAATCAGTTTATTGGAATAAAGAAAATATAAGGTGGACAAATTTATACAGAAGAAGGCCCGATTGGCAGTGACTGCACTGAGGCCTCCATGGAGGGAGTAATTTCATCATTGCATTCTTGGTTGGGTTACTTGTTCTTGTTGTGGAGCCACAGGTTTAAAAGTTTTCAACATTTGCAATGTCTGATTTTTTTCTACAAAAACCAAGGATTCAAATAAAAATATATCTCTCATCAGTCGCTAAGAAGTATTTAAAAATTTAATCCTAATTGCCCAAGTTGAATCTTTTATTGTAAGGCTTTCTTCCTCTTCCTTCCTGTCTCCAGTACTTTGCGTTCACCTATGATGACGTATATTTAGTGCTGTAGGGCACCACTGTAGCACAGTCGCACTCGGACCAGCAAAAATATTTTTTGTATCAGTGTCTTTACTATATCAGTTGTTGGTGTTGGCATGGCTCTGGAAATGCTGTCTGGTATAATTTAGCTTGTTGATTTAGAAAAGGAATACCTTATCCTTCTCCTATCATTCCATTATATGCTGAAGGTTTTTTTTTTTTTTCAGTTATCATATTTTGTTTTCACATTTTGGATTTCATCTGTCTTCTGGAAGTAGTACCGGGAGAGTTTGATTTCTTAAAACCAAATCCTTGTGTGAACACGGTGTCGTCTTCCACGGCCTCGGTGTCAAATGCGCGCCATACTTGAGCATGCCAAAACCGCCCATGCAGTGCCGCCACGCTTCCGTTTTTTGCTACCGCTGCATCGTGCTGCTAACGTCAGTTCTTTTGTTCCCTTCCCTACTCCACACTGCACCATAACTGCACTTTTACCGTCTTGCTCAGCGGACTGCGCCGCCTTCTTTCCACATTTATAGCTAGCCTTACTCTTTCTTTTTTGTTTTCCCGGGCGCACCGCGCACTTTCCTTCACGACCCCAAGGCCTTTGAAAAGCTGGCTTCTCTTCACGACCTTATGGTTAAGCCATCTCGGAGAGTGCCATTTTATCCGTCTTCAATAATTACTTGCCTGAGAGAGTTACCCGTCTGTGACTCTGAGACGTCCTAGATTGCACTCATGTCACGATATCGTTCTGCGGGAAGTGCGTTGCCATGGGCAGACACTCTTTACTCTATCCATTTCTTTATTAAAGATCTCTTTACTATAAACATAAAAAAAAATTCAGTCGTCAATGGAAGGCGAAATGGTCCCACAGTTTCACTTTACTCTATCCGAGTTTACTATAGTAGGGTTCTACTGTAACTTTGGCCAGTTGCACAACAATTTGAATGCAGGTTGTCCTGCAAAAAATTCTCAGAATTGCAAAAATCAGGTCTTCTGGGTTTCGTTTTGTTGTTCCCGAGGGCAGTGGCCATGCTTGTTTGTCTGACATGTTTAGCAGTTCGTTCTGCATCTGATGCCAACAAGGTTGTTCTTTGCAGACTGGTCGTAGAAGAGGAGGAGGTGCGTCTCTACCACTCCTTTGACAACAGCCGGCGGTACAAGGGACGTGATCCACAGTGGATCATCTTGGTAGAAGAACAAGCCACAGCCGTGGAAGCACTGCTGCACGCCTACCCCGGCTACCTAAAGGTCGATGACCTTCCCCTGGATAACCCTGTTGCCCGGCTTGACCTGGCAAACCTTCTCTATGACAACGGCTTGCTCATATCCAAGCTCCCCCTTGAAATAGCCGACGACTAGGCTTTGCGTGTGGGACCCATCATTGCAACCCTTCATGGCAGCCTGGAGCTGGCAGTCCTTTTGGATGACTGGTGCCGTTTGGGCATGAACAGTGGATCAAGAACATTAGCTGGGATTGTATTGTGCACGTCTAATTTTGCGTAAACTGGAAAAGGAGCATTGCTGGCACATTGGAGTTAGTGACCATTCTCACTGCAGTTAGACCTGATGTTGCGTGCTTGAACAGTCCCAAGGCAGGCACTGCTCTATTCGGAGTCGGCCCTCAGTGTAGATCTACAATTTTGTTATCACAAGTGCAGTCAGTTCATTTCTGTGAATAGTCATTGTGTAGCTTCCTTTTACAGTCGTGCATAATGGTGAATGGCGGCACAGATTTATTTTAGCTTGTTTGCAGCTACATGCCAACTTGTGCAGCTGACCTTATGGTGACTGCACGCACATGCTATGAATGCAAATGTCAGCATGCGCTCGTGTCCAGTGAGAACTCGGCCTGGTTAGCCCACTGGCTACAGGGTGCAGAGAGACGTGTGGAACGTTGTCAGTGTTTCAGCTGCTACAACACCAGCACAACTGTGAAGCTCACAATGAACACACGCAACATTTATTGACCATCGGCATGATACAAGTGGCAGTGTCTTTGCACTTCGGCGAAGCAGGGATGGCTGTGCTAACCAGGAAGTGTTTATGCCATCTCTTTTAGCCTGTTGCTAACAAGCAGAGCACAGAGAAGGGAAGGGGAAAATAAAAACGGCTTGCGTCTGGCGATTTGTATTTTGTTCACTGCAAGCGTTCCTGCTGAGACGACGCTGCAGCTTACTGATGTGGGAACACCGGCAATTTAATTTACCCTGGTTGCTCAACCAGGACTAAATTTTTTCATCTATGAAGTGCGAAAAAGCTGCATGGCTTTGTCTTACAACCACGAGAACACAAGAGTTACTGTTGTAGCTAGGTCTTCCCTGGCCAAATGCAAGTTCTTGTTAAAAATCCAATGTGGTCCCATTGTGCCGTTTCCCAGTGTTTTTCCCACTGCTAGCGGGATGTAACGTTATGAACAGCAGAGCCCCTCTGTAGTAAAGTGACTTCGACCAGCAAAAATCTTTGCTATATCAGGGTCTTTACAATATCAGTTGTTGGTGATCGCATGGCTCTTGAGTTTGCTCCCTGGTAATTGGCTACTTACAAAACACAGTGTTAGTCTATAAAAGAAACACACACAGATACCTTTCATCCTGCTCTTATTGTCCGTTTATGTGATAACTATTTATATTCAGTTATCACCTTTCGTGTTACGTTTTCGATTTCGTTTGCGTCTTGAGGAAGTACTGCATTTGCACAAATACAATGCAGCTATGAATATGACGAGAGTTTGATTTCATGTGAAAACAGAAGTTCTGCGTTAATACGGCGTCATTTTCCGCAGCCTCAGCGTCGTTTAAGAGGCAATAGTTAAATGCGCGACACAGTCAAGGCACAATGTTACCGCTCACACAGTGCCGCCGCGCCTCCGTTTCTTGCTGCTGCTTCCCTCTACTTTGCGCTGCTATGCTGCGATTGTTTGCCCCATTTTTACAGCGACCCGCACCTCTTCCTTTCTGTGTTCATCGCCAGCTTCACATTTTTTTTTCGTGCACGCTGCGCGCTTTGCCTCACGGCACCAAGGACTTTCAGAAGTTGGCTTTTCTCACAGCTTCCGAGCTGAATGGTGAACCTATCCAAAAAAGCACCGTTTTATCGTCTTTGGTATGCATTTACCTTCGAATGTCGGCCTCGCGCATGTTGCGTTGTCGTCATTCCGCGGGACGTAGGTCGTCACGGCAAGACGCTCTTCACTATAGCCGTTTTCCTGAAAAAAACTTTGCTATAACCGTAAAAAAGTACATTCATCTATGGGAGGCGAAATGGGACCGTAGTTTCGCTTTACTGTATCAGAGTTTTTACTATATCAGGATTCTGCTGCACTAGTCACACACACCATTCAGTTCTCAAGAGAGATCTTCAATCGCTCCAGCTATAAAACTACAATTAGAAATTCGGGCAGCTCCAGTATGTGAAGGTAAATGCAATCAGGCACCCGCCTATGAGCTCTGTTGTCAGCAGTGTGGTGCAACTTGCAAACACACTTGGGAAGTCAGTTTACTGCCACAAGGTGGCGTGACAGTCTGCGCACTAAGACATATAGAGTCAGGTACCACGAGATAGACATGTTGTGCGTTGCGTGCGGAGAGGAGGAGGAAACGGCTGAACACTTGTTACTTTTCTGTAAAGGGCTTCACTCTACAGTGGAAAGCAGCGGGGCTGATTTATCCAAGGCATTGGGGTTTAAGGATAGTGAAGGGAAAGTGGATTTTAAGCAGGTAAAGTAACCAAGTGAAGGTTATCTGATTGGTGGCTAAAATCTAGATAAGAGTAAAATTTCATAAATCATGGCTAGGTGGCTTGAACCACCACCCGATTTAAAGGGTTCAGCCGTATCCATCATCCATCCATCCATTCCAAATTTTCGCCCAATCGGCATGCAGCATTTTATGCAAACGGTGTTATGAGAAGTTTCAGATTTATCACCTGGTAATGGATCTGAAACTTCTCAAAACATCATGCTATGCCATGCCGATTAAGTGAAAATTTGGAAGCTTGCAGAATGCCACGCTACTTGGTGGCAGTTTCTCAGGTGTGTGCAAATTGCACCACACTGCTTGCTAAAAGCTGATGCCAGAGCTCATACGTGACTGCCTGACCTTTGATGACAGCTTCAAACGCTGTCTCTCCCTACGGTGGTCCAGTGTGCCACCATGTTTTCCGGTAGCTACAGCCCCAATTCCACCCTCTGCGGTCAGTGCGCAGATTAAGCCCACATCCTATGGGTTTGCCCCCAGATCTCTCTGAACCAGAGCAGCAACTAAGTACTTTCGAGCAGTGGGAGGCTGCGCCCTTGAGTGAGCGAGCCACTGATGTAATCACAAAGCAATGTCTTCTGATCACCTAGCGTCTACCTCAAGTTCAGTAATAAAGTTTTCCTCCTCCTCTGTGAGAAGTTTCACAAGTGGTATGATCAGGCAGCTCTGACTTTGCAAAGCATATCTGCGCAACTATGCTTGGGAGCGTGGCCTGGCTGCAGCTTGCTTCGGGCGCTTCTTGCTGAGGCGTTGCTCCTGATCCAACTTTGGTTTCTCGGTGCGGGTGTGCCACACGAGGACGAGGGTGCAGTTGCGAGCGCGAGGCTCCAGCTCCTCTGGGCCCGACAGCAGTCGCGCCAGCAGGAAAGACTCCTGCTGACCACGGGGCAGCTGAAGCCGAAATTGGGCGCTGGGGTGGTCAAGCAGTAGGCGAAGAGAGACTGCGAAACCTGCCATGTCCAGAGGGTAGCGCCTGCCAAAAGACAGTTGGCGATTTCTAATGGGTGTTTATTCCATACAGATGGGCATCCTTCTAATGCACAATGGAGCAAAAAATTCTAAGGATAGTTTTAAGTCAAGCAAAGTACACACAGAGAGGTAGTAATGAAGCTATTCAGTTCAAGGTTAGGGAGTAACAGCTCGGAGACAGTGAAAGAAAATGAAGTAATAAACGATAGTGTGCAGCATAGGCAACAGCTAAATTAAATAGCTGCAAAGTCAAAAGTGGGCCCCTTTTTCCGTCCTGTATCAAATTCAACAGCCACAGAAAGCTTACAGACTGCCACTTATAAAAAAAAGGTGCCTTTATGCAAGCAGGAATTCTTGCAAAAGCATTTGATTTTTATTTTTATGGAGGTTGTTGGTCAGCAGTAGCTCCTGTACACTATGTGTGCTGTTCTCATTTGCATAAATAATGCACCTAAGGCAGTACATGTAGCTAGGCCTGTTGACACATCCGATGCCAAGGCACAATATTTGGGGTGCTATATTGGTATGGCCGTTATATCTTTTCCACCAAGTAAGTGCAATGTCCAATATTGCTGTCTTTCACCTTTGGTTGTTCACAGCGATATCTGGTTTTGAGGAAAGGAAAGGTGTAGTAACTATCTCGCTGTCAGTGGTCACAAGAGTGGTGCCATGAGGGAAATGATGAAAGATGGAATAAAGGAAGGGCCACCATAGTGGATGTTCCTGGCTATTTTAGACCACAGCTGCAGTTCTATAACTTGCACTGACACACTGCACAGCCCACGGGCTTATTCTGCCACCTCCAACCAGGTGCGGCCGCCACAGGAGGGATTGGGTCCCGCGCCCTTTGTCTCAGCAGCCGAACACTGCAACCACCCAGCCACCACTGTGCATATCATTGCTGATTTGTGTGCAGACATTTCAAGTTCATCAAGTTGCCCACAATACATGTTACTTGTACTACATTATGTCGGTGCATGTTAAAGAACCCCAGGTGGTCGAAATTATTGCGGAGCCCTTCAGTATGGCATCCCTCATAGACTGAGTCACTTTGGGATGTGAAACACCCATTAACCAAAAAGTATACTTCAGGCATGTTACTGCAGCAGCAGCTACCGTAATAGAATGAAAAGGAGCCACGAGAAGCAGTAATAAAGAAGTTTGTTCCTTCTCCAAAAGAATGCAGTGCAGCTGTTCTCACCTGTTTGGCTTCCAGGCGGCATTCCAACCAACAACACGTCCATCTCGAACAATGGGACCCTCTACCATGAGGCCCCCTACCAAACCCACGGGCCACACAGATACCTTGACAGTCTTTCTGATCTGCAAGACATGCACTTCACTTGCAAAATGGCTCATGGCAGCCAAATTTTATATCACAAGAATTAGAGTCATAACAGCAGGAAATGTGTCCGACAAGAGCAAATGTTATGGTCATCGACTGATGCGAACATGCACACACTATGGTTTCACAGTTGTTTTTTGCAGCATCAAGTATATGATGCAAGATGGAGGACATCAGTTGATTAGATAGCCTGCTAGGTGTAAAAATGTCGAGCACAAATAAGCCTTTACAATTTATGGCATCACGAATCTTTGCTAAGAACTTATTTAATCTTGGGCATGCCACATTAGACATAAATGTCATTCGGAACAGTCTTGCTCAAACGCTTCGCAAACGAGTTAACAGTGGGGATTATATTTGGTGTACCTCGTCAAATAGACGTAGATCGTACGTGTTGTCGTCGTCAGCGAAGTAGACAACGCCATTCGTATCCAGTTTCTCCGTATTTGTTCTGAGCCAATGTAGGCCTTCATTTCTTTGGACGACTCCCTTTGGAAGCAGCCAGCTGGGGTCGTCAGGCCTCAGCTTGCGATCAGCAGGGGTGGCTGCATTAAGGTGGGTATAGGACACGCCGCAGCGCGCTAGGAAGTCCGACACCAACGCTGTTCGGTTGCTCGAATCTTCGACAACGATCCAGTGTAAATGTGGTACCTATGGAAAGGAAACAACGACGCGTAGAGAGATTTTTTAAAAAAAAAAGATCGAACTCCGATTGAAGTTTTGCGACTCACCAAACGGAAAGTGTGGGAAAGCCGCGTCAACTCGGCTTCTTGAACTGGGCGCGCGTACGTGGGTGTTATTACGTATATGACCGGCAGCAGTTTCCAATCGGCAAGCTTCTCGACAGCATTGATGCAGTTCGCATGCGCGCCTGACGACTGCAGACTCGTCACCTGCGCATCACCATGATTTTTTATTTTTTTTTAGTGCGAAGAGGCTAATCAAGGGCACCAAAGATCTGGAGATATTTAAAATTACAATGTTCTGCAGACAACGGTACTTCCAACTGCTCGTGGCCAGATTTACTCGACTTTGATCCAAGCATTGTTGTGTCGTTACTGAAAAAAAAAGATAAAAAGAACAGATATGTTTGGACGCGCTTTTTAGGTAAACACCGAGGACCACGAAAAGAGAACGTACTTAGCTGCACAATGAGCCATGCGACAAGGAAGCAGACGGCTACTGTCAGGAACGTGTTGCGACGACAGATTTGGGCGACCATTGGTGGCGGTCACATGCGTACCTCGGATCAAGAGCACTGTAGGAAGCTACAGGAAGCCTCTGATGTCGTTCCACAAAACTTGCGTACGCTGTCATTGGTACGATTTTGAAGTGGAAGCTAACATAACTTCACCACCCGATTACAGCCGACGAGCGCCCATCCTTACACGCCAACGCGCTTGGCTAGCGGCTGGCTCTGGCTGGTGCGTCGGTCGCTTTCCGAACAATGACGTCAGCTCACGAGTTGAACCGCCGCTAGGGGAAAATAGAGCAAGCTGCGATCTAGTAGCAGAGTTGGGTAGTTGGTGTGTTGGGCGTGTGTCCGTGGTCAGCGTGGCGTTAGCGCGAAACACACTCGTTATCGTGAATCAGTGGTAGTTGTGTTGAGGAGTGGGCGATTGGTCTACTGCATCTTAACTCGGCTCCCCTTGGAGCTCGAAGACAAGTTCGTCAGACGGATCAACCGCAGGGCCGCCATGTCGGAAGGCTTGCAGCAAGGTAACGCGACGGTCAGCGTCAAGCTCGAAAGCGGCGCTTCGAGTCCTGCGAGCGGGGTTGGAACTGTCGAGTCCAGGTCGGTGCCGTCGGGCCAGTCGCTGTCTGAACTTTTGCTGCAGCTGGAAGATTACAGCCCGACTCTGCCGGACTCGGTTACAGCGCATTACCTCAACACCGCTGGACTGGAGGCCAGCGACCCGCGCGTCGTGAGACTCGTTTCGCTGGCGGCGCAGAAGTTCCTCTCGGACATCACCAACGACGCCTTGCAGCATTGCAAGATGCGCGGTGCCGGCCAAAGCAAGAAGGCGACCAAGGACAAGCGCTACACCCTCACCATGGAAGACCTGACTCCTGCTCTGCAAGAGTACGGCATCAATGTCAGGAAGCCACACTACTTCGTCTGACGTCGCGCACTCCGGCCCGTTGGAGGGCTCCTCGTCGACCACGCTGCGGTGCCTTGCCTGTTGCGAGAGTGATGGTGGTGGCCTCCACAAATGCTGTTCGAGTCGAATCCATTGGCAGGCTGGAAAATGTACATATGTGAAGTTGTTGCCGCATTTAAGCCGTCGCAGGCGAAGTGGTTGCGGTGTGCAATGCACAAGCTCCGTGCTGTAATTCATGAAGGGGGAAAAAAAAAATTGGTTGCGCAGCTTTGACTTGTGACATGTTGGATGAAATGGACTGTGCAACAAATAAATGCAGTAATCGACAGATGCATTTATTGCAAGTAACATGTTTGATTTGTGCCAGTCTTGCAGACCAGGCATGCAACAGTTTACAGCCCTATGCAACAAGTGGAACTATATGTGCAGCGTTATATTAATGAAGCTTCTTCACACAAGCCTGTGATCATTAGGCATTTGTACACGGTAACAAAAAAATTGGATGTTTTTGAATAGCCATCTACCGAAACGTGCAGTTCTGCAGTCCAACAAACATGGGTGACTGCAATGAAAGTGTGCTCCTGCATAGATTTATTTGGGCTTGAAACTAGAATATTGCAGTACACATGCAAGGAAACAATGTAACGTAAGAGGGCAGTGGGCTTGCACTGCACCGTCCAGTTCTTTGCACACATATTGGTTTGACCCTGCAGTTGCACTGTGCCACCACCTTAACAGGCGCTGTTTAGGCGGAATCTTGCATAGTCCGTTTCGATGCACTCATGTCAGCTCTCCATGGACAGTCTTAGTGCAGCCTCCAGCATCTCCTCTTCCGACAGTGTAGACGTTGCCTCGGTTGATGACTTTGGAAGTTGGCTTTCCAGCAGACTCTGCTGCAATGCCTCCTGAAGGTCGCGATCACTGTCTTCCTCGAGGAATTCGTCGGCTTGGCACTGGGGTAGAGGTCCCACCACAACAAAGATGGAGTAACCTGTTTTGGAGATGCAGAAACAAAAATGACGAAAGTTGTCAGGAGAAATGCAACTAGAGATCATGAGGCTCCCTTGAAGTCTTTCCCTCTCCGCACACATCAAAGTTGGTTCCACTTGAGGACAGAGACCCAGCCTTGGCCGCAATGTGCCACAGGTTGTCCTGTGGAGGCCAATTTTCTCCCTTCTATGTTTTACGAATGTTTTGATACACTGTCCAGATCCAGTATGTCTTAAGTACATATAACTCAAGGCATGCAGAACTGAAATTTTTCAACATGGAGCGTAATTTGAACCAAATCATTTTCTCTGAACCACCGCTGAAACCTGCTTTGATCCGATGCCCGGTACTTGCATAGCTTCAGCCAGGTTCTGAGCAGCAATTTTTTTATTAACAAATGGAGATGAAATATCTTGCATTAGAAGGAAAGTACACAATGTCCAACTTTATGGAAGCACATTACTTGCCGATTAATTCCTACCATCATCACAGAATTCCTGCTGCTGGTGCACTAATTTCTGCACGCTGCCCTAGATGAATGACAATGGCTGTTAATGACACCAATCGAACACTCCACTGGCAATCTCTTTGTCAAACATGCAAGTATGTAACACTCGGGTGTTTCTTCACCTTGGCAAATGGAAGTTTGGAAGCAAGAGGTCCGGGGCATTAGGTGGGCAACGAAGAATAGCTGTCCTCTTTTTATCTATAATTGCACACACAGAAAATAGTGCACTAATAGTGGAAATGCTTTGCTGTTGGTGTACACAGGGTATCATGAGTCCATGAAGCTAAAAGGCGCCAGCAGTAGTTCACGCCACTGGCTCCATCCGGTGCCCTTCCCTAGGCTCTCCCTATCTTCGTAATTACGCCAACCTCCGACAGTGCTACAGAACCAGGGAACGTGCCCATAACTGCTCTTGCAGTAAAATTTGCAGCTCAGGATATAAACCTTATTGAAAGTGCCACACAGACTAGTATAGCATTACCTTCCTGCTGCAGCTGCACTAAAAACAGGGCCAGGTAGGTCCTGGATATAGGCTGTGGTTCAGATAGGAGTGAGTTCAGGTTGAACCAGCGGCCACCCAACTTGCGGATGGTGAACCAGTGTTCCTTGTAGTTGCATATGTAGGCCGTAAGCTGGCTGCAAGCAAGTAAGAAAGCAGAATGAGATGAATGCCTGATCTGCACTAGCGAGTCTTTAAGGCATATGCGAAGCACACCTATGGTGTCGAAATTACAAGCGACATAAAAAGCCATCTAAGATTTCTGCTCACTTTCAGAAATAAAGCTCTACAACTTGCTCTAACATGTCCTCCAAAAACATGTCACAGTATTTTTGTAGATTTAGAGTAAGACAAAGCATAATGTGACCATGTTGACAGGATTGCAGTTGCTATTGTGTAGGTGAGTTTCTGTCCTCAGTGTAAACCTAAAAAGAGGTCTGATAATAAAAATGTGCAAATTACGTTTCAAGGGCGGTGCTTGCGTAACATTTGCAACAAAAAATGTTTACCTGTCATTAACTCAATTTGGAAGGGCTCGGTGAGCTATGTTAAAACTACTGCACTTGCTCTTCTATATTCAAAGCAAAACGCTCACCTCGTTTAAGTGTGCAGCGCCTACGCCGAACCATAAAACCAATACGGTTTAAATCAAGACCCTGGAGTCTTAGCAAGAGACTCGAGAGATCTGTCCATGATGCCTCGGGCGAAATAAGCCTTCAGACTTTGTTTGTCTGAAGGCTGCCTTTTTGGGTGCATCCTGACTTGTCAGCATTATATATTTTTTTCATTGAGATCGAAAATTGCAACCGGACATGCGTGCTCAATCTATCATGCAAATGCCCTAATGCCCTGTGGTAAATTGTTTGAGGCACAGGTGTAGTTTTTATGATGTCCATCATTATTATTCTTGAAGGCGTGCTTGAAATTTTATTCGATGGAACCCAGGACCCGTAACCTCCTCTATATTGTTGGCACATACTTCTAGTTGAAGCCATCAGTGCAGTACATGATTATAAATTAATGCCCAATATTTCTCAAAAGTACACATACAATTGTGTACAAACATACAGTGGGCCAGATGGCAGCATGCTCTATACGAGATGGCTAAGAGGCCATGCGGTGTCAAGTGGTCTGTGGGGTTCAGTGTCTCCAAGCTGTAGATGGGTTGAGAGAAATGCTGCAGAGGAAAACTTCGGATCAATTTTGACCACATGGGATTCTTCAACGTGCACCAAACATCACACAGTAAAGGAGTGTTTTTGCATTTCGCCCGCCTCGAAATGCGGCCGTCAGGCAGGGATTCGATCCCGCACCTTGGGTTCAGCAGCGAAGGCCCAGGAGTAGCACTCACGTGGGATCAGCCTGAGCTGCCTTGGCCACGGGGTCAGTGCTGCTGAAAGGCACCAGTTCTAGGCCCCACACCTTGAGTGCACTGGCGATCACTTGCACGGAGAAGTAGCCGCTGTCATCCAGGTTCCCCGAGGGCTGCTGCACTCAAACAACATGCACCCACCGTAAGTCAGGGTTATCCACAACGGTGGGAAAAGCTTGAACTGACAGTAATGCACACATAGACAAGCACAGAAATCTATGCCAGGTGTTTGGTATATAACATGGCCCATGCTTAAAAAAAAAGAATATGTCATACAAGAGTGCGCTTATATCGCACTCTAATAAATAAATAGCAGAAAATAATTATGCAAGTTGTTTATTACTCATCTGAGAGCACTATAATGACACGTAGATGAACATACTCAGGAATACCGATTAAGCTGTTGGAGTGAGACTGCTCTCGAGTGGTTCTTTTTTCTTAGCTTCTGTGGTCACAAAATACAGTGTTCTCAAAAGACATGCACTAACACACTCAAAAGACATGCACTAACACAAATTTTTCTGACAAGTAACTGATATTTTTTTCCTTCTCTCTTTGAACATTATTCATTTAGAATCACCTTAACACCCCATCACCACATTATGAGTAGCACTGGTTAATATTTTTTCCTCGTGCTTTTTTGTTATTTTAGCTTTTATTCCTTTGTACCTCGACTAAGATCTTCCTGTGCTCCTTGGACCCTGCAGCACATACAATGTAATAAAAAAATAAAAGGGAAGTTGTTGTTGGGCTGCCCAAGAGGCAACGCCACTAACAGTAAAAGAGGTCTGCAGAAGCTTGCAAGACCTGTGCAGCCCCAGTGTGGTTATTAGAAAACTTATACACAACTGTCCAAGCATTTCTAAGACTTCTAAGAAAATGAAACAAAAAATTGACAGGCGATTACGACAGTCAGTAATGTGAGATTTGAGTGCAGCTCTTTACACGCCACCTGCCACTGCTGATGGATGGCGCGTTATATTGCTAGCCACCCTCGGGGATCTTCCCATGGCATTTCGATCTGGGCAACCGGTTACGCTGACGACGAAACGGAATGCAGGAATGGGCGCCTAAGAGCTGTGCTCTAAACAATGTCCTACACACCAAACAGGACTGAAATTCAAGTGAAATGCAACTCACGCACATGCACAAAACGTTGGTAGTCATCGCTGTTCAGGCCTCCTTCGGCCATCGTCTCACGTTCTTGCTCATCAATTTGCTGGGCAAGTGCAGCCAGGTCGACAGCAGTGAAATACTCGCCCTGAAGCAGTCCATTGAGGCAGTGCTGGGCACACAGCGAGCCTTCTTGCTGCATCAGGAAAGTAATGAGAAGCATATTGTTACAAGAGGACTGACATACACTCGTATGTACATAACATGCTCAGATATTGAGATTGTACGAGTAGCATGGATGAGAACTGGCATCAATCCAGATTGTTGAGTAGTCATCAGGAGCAACAATTTACTTCCCACGTTTCTGCCACTCCTGATCGGCTCCAGTCACCTGATAACCCCTACATCTTGCCGAAATTCAGCTCTAGAGCCCTCGACAGTATCTCCATTGTCGTGGGCCCAGGGAGGAGTTTCACCAGTTCAGCTAACGCATTGACCGCTCCATCTATTGTAGGCTACCACTGCCAGCTTAATTAGGGCGAGTGTCCATGTTCAAAAACTATCTCTACAAATAGCTCCAGGCTAACAGCCGAGAAGCTTCATAGCAAGCAGCCTTAAGAGTGGGGAAGGGTGGGCGTTAATGGGCATAATCAAAAAAGGAAGGCACCTAATACGCACAGAGAGTGTTCCGAGGCAAAAAAAGTGTATATTCTCGCAACTTTTCAAGTGCTTTAGGAAGGAGGGCCACAGGTTAAGATTTCGGCTCTGTGGGCTCAAATCTACTGGCTAAAACAGTTCCCATCGCTAGAAGCGATGGCACTTTCCTCTCGGTAACTGGGTCCTCGGTGCATAGGCAAAACAAGAAATCATACGATTCTGGCTTGGTTTATGTCCGGCCACAAACGTCAAACCATTGAAAAATCGCTTCCTTCATCCGTGTTGTGAGGGTTTAAATATCGACTACGTAATTCAGTCGACGTTTTTGTCATACTGCCTTTTTCAACCGTGCTGCGCAATGGGCTTTCGCGTACTTGGTAACCTGCTACTGCGAATTCAAGCAGAGCATGTTTTAGTTCACTGCTTAGACACTTGGTTTTTCGAGTTCAGCAGATTTAGCAGCGCACAGAGGTTAAGAGAAAACCGTTATTCAGAGATTACTTCACGTCCAAGTCTAGGACAGCGAAAAAAACACAGGCGACGCTGCGCCTACACCGACTGCTTTCCGAAGCCATGCGATGTGAAACCTCGATTGCCGAACAAGTTCACGCGCGCAGAGCTCCTACCTTCTCGTGGAATATCCTGTCCATCTTGGAGGCAAAGCCGCACCTTTAAAAAGCGTAGGCGGCTGAATGTATATGGCTACCTCGGCTCCGAACAGCACAAGTCCGCATTTTCGCAACGTCCGATGATCATTTTTAACCGGCCGAAAATGGAGCCCCTATGCGCCTCGAGCACACGGCGATGAGTAGGCGGGGTTCACGTGGTCGGCTGCGGGCCCTAGGCGTCGCGCACACAAGTTCTGAACAGAAACGATTTTGTTTCGCTCAAATCACGCACGTGGAACAGCTGAAATGCAGAAAATTTCGACTGACAATGCGTACAGGCAACGACACGCGAGCTGCCTGGTTTCAGCTCGCCTCTCGTGCCCACAACGAACCTGCACGTAAACTTCACCACCACCATCTACCGCGTACGGAATCGGCCATGCCACGCTGCTTCCATTCACACAAGCCTTCCTTCTGGTCGTGTGTTACTATAAAACATATTTTGTCAATTTAATCTTTAAAAAAAATTATAATGACAAACAACTAACTAGTTTGTTTGCACTCCGTGGTGTATTTTGTAAGCTCGGCGAGAATCAAAGCAGCCAGTAAACCTAGCCGATCCTAGCCAATCCAAAAGACAAAAACGAGAAAGTGCGACGGAAAGGTCACGTAGGGGAAATATTTGAGGTTGGTGTTCTCTCGCATGTTCTGTAGTGATACAATCATCCTGTTTACCATTGCGCTTCTATTTGTTTTTAACTATTCAGAAGCCAAGTGCGCCACAAGTGGCACCAGGGCTGCTTAGCCTCTTGGTGCATGGCAGTCGTTCCGGAGAAGCTGCTGCCGGTGTTCACTGTTTGTCGACGTTACGCCGCAACCGTTCTTTTCCCGGTCTTCACTGTCTGGGCTATTTACACCGATTACACGCGCACTCAGCGCTGGAAGAAAACCAAGGCAGCCGCTGAGCAGTCGGGACATCAGCAGTGAAGATTCAAGTGAGTTTTGTTTTCTGGCGACGTATGTTCACTGAAGGTCGGAGTAGCCCATGTGTCCGAGAGTCGTGCGATGGAATTAAATTTCAGCGCTCTAAAGCCGTCTGTACGGCGACAGCATACTGCACAGGATACTCCCAGGGTCAGGTTTTTCCTCTGGTTTCCCACAGCGGTTTATGAACTTATGCAGGTTCATCTAAGCTGCCCGTTAATGAACCCCCTCCGCTAATTTTCGGGACACAGCGATTTTTTGTTCATTCATGAATACTGTGACGGTACAGCAAATAACAGTCCAATTGTTGTGCCACGCGTTTCAGTAGACAACCGCTGGGAGCCAGTATAGGCGGAAAAGTTGTTAAAGGCAAGATGTTAGCACATTGGGCCATTGGGCACTTTTCTACGTAATTCTCCGCCTTTGGAACAGTGCGCGCGCTTTTGCAGTCTTATAATTGTTGCTACTTGCAGAGAAAGGTTGTATTGCGCTCGTGTGTGTGTGCGTGTTTTTCCCTCCCGTCCTGTGTTATTCTGCGCAAAGTTTTTAAATATGTCGCTGCACCAACTGGCCCAACGTTCTACCCTATTAAGCTTCATGTTAGCACAATTTTAAATTGTTCTGTTGTTCTCGTTATACTCGGTGTACCAGTTTTATTCGGGCTTTTCGAGAGGCACAAGACCTTCGTTACCTTTGTGCACCCAATACCACATTTCATGCGTGATTTGTTATTGCACTTAATGAGAATGTATTGTCTGCATAAAGCCATCGTTTTGGAACTTAAAATATCGCTGGATAATAATGAATCAATAGTTTTAAAGGGACCCAAAGGACAACACCGTTCAGTTTTTGTTCCTAGTTTAAATATATTCTGGCTCTCTCGCAATGTTGATGTTTGTCCGGCAGGAAAAGACACATTTATTGCTGAGAAAAGGTTTCAAAATTTTCCTGCTGTCCGATTCAAGCTCGTGATGTGAAGACTGAAAAGGCCTTGATCGCAGTTTGGTAGTTAATGTTAGTGTAGTCTAGTGTCACGAGCCCACGCACAAGAAACTGTTGTGACGTCACTGCAGTCAGCTTGCAAAAACAGCCGGTCATGGCGATACCTGTATTTAATTTCGTGGTTATTTCTATCTTATAAAAGCCTTACTTAGTAGTACCTTTCTGATTGCAATTGTTATCTGTCGATGCAGGCCAGCTTCAGTTTTTCTTCAGTGTCCCTTTAACACATTCACTGCAGCTGCAATTTTTCGAGATGTAATCCCTGTGCATCGTGCCCCACAGGTGGGCCACTCTGAAATTTGCTTGGATGCAGCACAACCCACTAGTGAGCCACTGGCGATGCCAGCTTCTTAGAGCTGCTGTCACATGGCAGTAGCAACCTTGCATGTGTGCTTTTCGCTGGGTCTGTTATGTTTACCGAGTTATCACACGACTTCATCAAGAGTAGGAAACTTCCATATACACCACTGTCCAGCCAGTGCAAACTTGAGCACCAATTCTGCCCATAGCGGCAGCTGACTGGAGCTTCATCTTGTCCTCACGACAAGGGTATCCAGCAGAAAAAAAAAAAACTGTCCCCAAGGGGGGGGGGGGGGTTCAAGCCACCACCAGCGAAAATAGAGCAGCTTCATATCTGGCACCTCAGACAGTTCAGCCACCACCGCTGCCTATTGTGCAACACGCTTGCACAGGAATCATTCGACTTTAAGCATCAGTTCTCTTCCACTCACCAGGTGTGTTGAAGTAGTTGAAACCGAAACTTGCCGCTGCGGTAACTCGGTGGTAATGGCGCTCAGCTGCTGACCCAGCCGTGGTGGTCGAATTTCGATGGAGGCGAAGTTCTAGAGGTCTGTGTACTGTGCGATGTCAGTGCATCCCAGGTGGCCGAAATGTGCGGAGCCGTTCACTGTGGCATTCCTCATAGCCTGAGTTGTTTGGGACGTTAAACCCCCATAAACCAAACCAAAACTAACCGATGCAATGTCTGGCAACCCACAACACAGTGAGCGTGTGTTTAAGTCGCAGTTGTTAAAAGTCTCCATGGATGTTGATGCAAATAAGGTCAAAGAAAGACAGGCTGCTATTAAACAGGTGTGCATGAATTGCTTACAGCAGTTGACCTTTTCTTTGCAGCATGGATGCGGCGACACTGTGGCGCAGGTTGAAGTTCTTCAAGGGTATCCCACTTCTGGCTCTTTGTTGGGCCTTTGCAGAGTATGTTGAGCATCGGTCAGACCTTAGCCTGACTAGGTATCGAGGCAAGAGCAAGCTCTATGGACGGGAGTATGGGCCAGATGAGAAGCCACCGTGGCCATGAACACAAGTTTACTTGAATAAACCTGGGATCCTGTAGTGAAAGTACATTTGCTTAGTGTGCTGTTTTTATATTTGAATGTGCACAGGTGAAATAATGAAAGTGGTGGCATGTTTCTCTCTAGCAATTCATTATCATCTTCAGCCCAACTAAGTCTAAAAGCCTCTCAGATATCCCTCTATTCAAGCCTTTCCTATGCAATATTGCAGCCTCTTTATCCCCACAAACTTCTGAAATCATCTCCCCACCAAATTTTCTTCAAACCCGTATTCTTTTAGAGTCCATTCCGTTTCCCTAAGGGATAATTGGTCACCTGTTCTACATTGCATATCCGTGTCCATATCGTATTCTTAATTTCACTTTACATCATCGGTGGAAACTAATTAAAGCCTGCCTGCATGCTGTCATTGGCTCATTGCATAAGCTAGTGAGTCAAGGTAAAACCAGAGTTGTTTGCTTTGAATTGTGAGTGCTATCACAGTCTCACAGGCTGTGCATAGCAGCACACTGTACTAATGATGAAACCAACGCCAGCAAGTATTAATTGGATTGATGCGGAGTAAATGTGAGAGCACTTTCTTCTCCACTTTCCCTTCTTTTGTCCTGTTGTTTTGCAGCTTGGAGCATAAACTATACCACTACCGCCTCTTGTAATTTTGCTAAGCCACTGTCTCTAGAACCCAATCATTATCACCATTCACAAGAGTCCTTACCAGTTGCTGTCACCGGTGTGTCATTGGAGGTGGTGTTTCATTATAGCCGCTGATGTACCTTGTGGAGTGCAAACTCCCTTTATACGCCACCTGCCATAATTCACAGGTGGAGACCTCGCACACACGTGACGTCGGACAACTTTTGCCGTCATGGCCCTCCTAATGCTCTCGCATTAAAAAGCCTAGACGTGCTCTTGCCAACCTCTTCCAGGCTTCTGTCAATATCTTGTTCTATTTCACAACTTCTGTTTTGTCAGTATCGCTTTTGCTACATCAGTGATGTTGAAAAACCACCGCTGTCTGGTTTCCTAGTGAAAAAAGCACGTTCATGGGCACATTTGCACAGAGTGGTTAAGAGCAGTGTTGTAGGCGTTACCGAAAAAAAGTAATTAAATGCGTTACTCGTTACGTTAAAAAAAAAAAGGAACGCGTTACCGCCCTACGTTACCTACAAAAAAAGGTAACGCGTTATCGTTACCATTACCGAAAAAAAGTACTGCACGTTACTTTGCCATTACTTCATGGGGATAGAATTTAAGTTTTCGTCACCTTAAGAACTTACGATAATTTTATAAAGCTCACATATAACATCTAGCCCAAACAACGATTTTACGCGATATCCTGATTTAACGAGAATACTTTGCACAAATGTGCAGGAGCTTAGCAATGTTATAGTGGCCTAAAGTTGCCTGTAGAGTTACATGTGTTGGATTCTAACTGTGTGGTACATGAAGCCATCTTCTGAATGTGGCATTAAACACAAAATGACACTCCATCATCAATTCTAACTTCACAAAGAAAACATCGCTTAACTCTCAACAAATTTAGAGTGATTCTGAAAAATGTGATGTTCCAAAATGTTTGGCATGCTTCCACTCTGTAGAGTGCTGTGTGTGTGAGTGGTTTGGGAAGGGGAGGTAGGTGAAGGCAAGTGTGTGAATGTGTGTTTGTGCAGGTGTTTCGTGCTTTATGGCTATTCTGTCTTTTTTTTTTTAGTTGGGTGCGTTGTCAAGGGCAGCTGTTTTCTGGCATGCATGCGAGCCCCAACAAGGGTTGCCGGGAGCACCTGTACATTTTGTTTATTTACATCACTTTAGGTGCTCTGCGCTTTTTTTTTTTCTATAAAAGGGGGCGGAGTTGGTCACAACTGGAACAAAGAGTAATTAGTGACGCGACACCTCACGTTACCGAAAAATGTCAACGTAAGTATGTTGCCCGTTACAGTTCCGAATTGGTAATGAGTTTGTTACTAAGTTAGCGAAAAAAGTAACGTGTTGCCGACAACACTGGTTAAGAGACATGGAGGAATATGAACTGCCAGACATTGTGACATCACTCGTGCCATACCAAGTAGGCTAGCTGGTAAAAGTGGTCGGAGATTCATGCTTGTAATAATAATCGTCATGCTAATTACTCCCACCGTAGGACAAAGGCTTCACTCAATAACCTCCTACTAACCCTGTCCTGTGCCAGCTGCAGCTACTCGGTGGTTATGGTGCTCGGCTGCTGACCCCAAAGACGCGAGTTCGATCCCGGCCATGCCGGTTGAAATGCACTGCGATGTCGGCACATGTTAAAGAACCCCAGGTGGTCGAAATTTTTGGAGCCCTTCACTATGGCGTCCCTCATATCCTGAGTAGCTTTGGGACACTAAACGCCCAAAAATCATACATTATTCCTGCTAACTTCTTAATCTCGCCTACCCGCTGGACTCTGCCAGCTCCTGCTACACTTGCTTTCTTTTGGAATCCACTCCATTATTCAGCTGTTACTTTCCCTTTGCACTACATGCCCGTTTCATCTGACAACACTAAACAATCCTAAAGACGTAGTCTCACTTTCTTTTTTCATATTGTGAGCAGACACTACACAGTGCGAGTGGACATGGGCCTCTAACACATGCTTATGTCAAGGTTGAGCCTACATGACATGTTACTGTAGAATATCGCCTTAGTTTTTGCAACAGAGTTTATTCTTTCATAGCACATGATTGTTTTTTGTGGCCAGCACAGTTTGTCATGGCACATTGTTTTTTTCCTCTTAAGGGGGGATGCAGCAAACAAAATGTCCAATTTGGTCAAAATTTTCAATTTCTCAATCCATTTCTTTCGTAACTGCTGGGTCTTCGTTTGTCTCGTGACAAAAAATTGAAGCAAAATATGCCAGTTTACATTTCGAAAATCCATTTTTTTTATGGTTGTGAAAAATTTTCAGCAAATCGTGCTTGTGATGGTCCCGGCACATCGCGAATTCCGCAGGTTTCCGATGACTGAGCACCACCATATTGGTATCAACATAAAAAGGTGAGATCAAAAGATCAGATCTTCCGTTGGTTGCAATGCCACATTTTTCTGACCACAAGCATATGATGCAAACAATGAGGCAAACCAGGCAATGAATGTTAAGGTTGATTTTCCTGGCTTTCACTTTTTCCGCAGTTGCTGTCAGTCATCCCTTTGGCATTTCGTAATGAATGGCAGTAGAATGATTGTTTTTTTGTGCATGAATGCCAAGACATTGAGGAGTGCAACAAAACTATTTTTTTATGTACACTAGCAATAGTTTTTGAAAGTTATTTATGTAAGATATGTTTTCATGTAAATATGCATGCTGGAGTTCAACTTCATTTCCATGAGTACTAGGCATCTAAAAAAGGAACTAATAGCTTTATTGTACAAAACAGGTTTTTGTGAACATGCTGACATCAAAAACTTGAGCATCAAAAAGTTTTCTTAATTATGTAACACCCTGGGAATGACTCCATGAGGTTAATTGTAACTACTCTGCAACTGTACTGGTTAGATTAAAATAAAATGCAGTTCTGAAATTTGACTTAAGAAGTTGTTGCACTTATGTACTGAATTTGGCTACATTTCATGCATAAATTTGTTTCTGTGGAGTTTGCTTCTGTGCTCTTAATGTTTAGATGGTGTTGTGTGTGAATATGTCCGGTAAAACAAAGTCTATGCAGACGTACCGTGTTTTTGGCTGCGCTAACAGCTACGCAAACTCGCCGGACGCTTCTAAGCCGATTCATTTCCACCGGTTTCCATCACAGCGGTTTCCGCACCAGTATGAACAGCGGGCGACCTGGATACAGTTGGTTTGAAGACAGAGGTACAAATGCACGGGTTTGACTACTGTGTGGTCGTAGAGACTTTGCGGCAGTTCTAAAAATTTTGCTGTAACCGGAAGCTTTGTGCCTTCTGTTCTCCAGGAGTGATGTCATGGGAGCCGAAGCCGCACTCCCGCATCTGTAGTTGTCATTTTATCGGCAGTCGAAAGAATCCAACAGCTCACGTTACAACCCACGCTTTTTCCCGCCTGTGTACAACAAAATGTCGGTACATACAGATTGCCAAGGGTTGATCGACGTCAATCTATATTTTTTTACGTCTAGCGCTTCTCTTGAACATACAGTACAACTCGTGAAAGCAGTTTCACTGCAGCAAAAGCGACGAACCTCCCGTTTATTCAAGCGTAGGTGGTAGAAACGTGTGGAAGTTCAAGAGAGGCGTGCATTCTAAGTAACCATATTAGTTAACTGCAGACAGAGTATCAAAGCTGGTAGTTTTCTGTTTAAGAATGTATGACAGTCAGCTGGAGGAAAATTTCATGGTTTAATTACATGTACTAATAATACCGTAGGCTTATGCCTTAGGAGCGAAGGAACGAGCAGCTGACTCGGATATAGGAAAGAATAGCACAGCCAGCCGTGGCTTCACGTGCCATAGCCCCGTGCCTTCTTTATTGTCTTTCTCGCGCGGGTACGCTTTGGCCATGCTCTAGGCGCAGCCAAAGGAGGGCGCTACAATACCAGAGTCATAGTTTTTACCAACAGGCTTGATTATGCGGGATTTCTGTGCTCTTAAAAGACATTTGCAACCTTAAGCTGAAAAAAAGCTTGAAAACGTGATTTTCAACTGTACAAATGTTGGGTGCTACGTTTCCTTGATGTAATATCTTATTTCACAATGCTTGCTTTTGAAAGATATATGTAGATTTACGGTAAAAAAGGACGTGTGATATTCCGCTGGAGGAATTATTCGTGTTTGGTTTATCGTTAATAATACCACAACTACAAAACTGGTACTAACAAGCTTGCTTTAGCGTAATTTCCATGCCGTTGAAATAAATTTGTAGCTTTAAAGGACCCCATGACAGTCAGATGCAGAAATCTTTCCCGATTTGTTTTCGCTTGGTAATAACAGAGAAATCACAATCAGTAACAGCCTGCATACAGGGCATCTCTAGGTGACCTCCAAAGGAATTTGTTGCCTTAAAGTTAAACCAAGTATGAGTCAGCTAGACTAATCATTCTTGTTTTGTTTATTCCTTGTACCAAGGACATACGAATCACAATATCTGAAAAATAAAAAGCAAGAGTTCAGTCATCGAGCCATATGTGTAGTTGCTTTGTTCCGTTTTACTAATGTTGTATCAGTCGCAATAACTCTACTAAATTCTTTGTGCATATGGGACTTCCAGACTGAGCAAACGGCAAACCAGGAAGCTTCGTTCGACAATTCAACGGTTACCCGAAGGAATGAAGTCGCACTTACTTCCAGGTCCACATCGTAACTTGGCGCATTCAGCTTCGTATGTGGTACGCGCTTACTGAATATGTGCGTACCACTTCTTGACACTCGTGCATGTCGTACGCGTGGCCTGCCTCACAATGACTTTTCCCTTTTTCTAGATTGCCTGATCGAAAAAACTCAGCGCAATTACTTAAGCTTTGAAAGCCGCACCGCAGAACGACGGGCAGAGCCATGCTCGAGTATGTCTCGCCGAACGCAACCGGCTACGCCGCTCTGCTACTTCGGCATTCCGCTGACGAACGTTTTGCCACGGGTGACGCTGCTCCACTGAGGCGACGGTGGTGCCATACAACGGGCGCCCGGCCCCTATGACAGCACCCGGAGCGCTGTACGACAAGCAGTCGCGTCACAATTTTGGTATGGCCGCCGCGATGGCTCAGTGGTTGTGGCACTCAGCTGCTGACCAGAAAGACGCGGGTTAGATCCCTGCCGCGGCAGTCGAGTTTCGATAGAGGTGAAATTCTAGAGGCCCATGTACTGTAAAATGTCAGTGCACGTTAAAGAACCCCAGATGGTCGAAATTTCCAGAGCCCTTCACTACGGCATCTCTCATAGCCCGAGTTACTTTGGGAAGTTAAACCCCCATAAACCAATCCGAACAAGTTTGGTACGAATGTTGTCTGTAAAATTGGCGCCACATTGAGGTCAGACAGTAGGGAATATATATACAGATGAACGACTCTTATAGGATTGTCCGAAGTGGCGCTGCTTGGCTTACTGTGTGTGTCATGCGCCACTTGATCATGTCACCCTGGGATTTTACTATGTGCGAGTACTCACTCACACGCACACACACACCACCGGCTTTTCTCGTAATGGAACTAGTAATGCTTTTCCATTAAAATTCATTAGTCAGTGAAAGGTGCCCACACTGTTGTGACACCTAACAAATCATGGTCGTAAACTCTGTGAACAAAAGGGGCCAGCAGTTGAAACAGCTACTGGAGTTTTGCAATTTTTTATCTTTCAGTATTGTATTTTGCACACTTTTGTTTGATGCCTTTTCCAAAATGTTTAGCCATAGTTGTCCTTTCGGCTTATTTGAAGAGTATGGCAGCCTGTCGTGGCAGTAGGAAACTTACCAATCATGCACTTCTTTTTCTTGCGGAACATGCAAAAATGCACTCTAAAAACATAAAGCTTGTTTTAAAAAATTGGTGGTTCTATTGAAAAAGCTAGCATGTTGTACTGCTTAAGTAATAACTTTTCAGTTCTCTATGATGGGCTTAGCACTGCAACCTCTTTGTATGTAAAGTTCTGCCATTGGGCAGTTGGAAGGACGGAGGCTTGCTGGATAGATGGATGATAATGGCCTTACTCTTTGTATCGGCGACAGCTTGTGCCGGATAGCCTAAGATTTCCACCTTGTTAAATATTTTTTTCCTCTGTATTTCGCTAATTGATGCTGATGCCACTAGCAGTAGTTCATTTCATCTGTGTATGAAACTCTGGAAGGAGGGAAGGGGATGTGTTTTAACACCAGTAAACTAAAAGCTCTAAAGGTCCAGGTACCATACTTACTCGCATAACGGAAGCACTTTTTTACCAATAGTTGTCAAAAATTTAGGGGCTGCATTTATTGTGCTCAGTGACATAGGAAAAAAAAATTTGAAGCGGTAGAAATGGTACAAAAGTAGGTTGGTGAAATAAATAAATCCACCTGGTTTGACTCGCCTTATAAACAAACAAAAAAAACCTTCAGTGCGGTTTTCGTGCTCGAGAGCGTAGCTGCCAACTTCTATCTTCGACACACGCTGCCCATAATTCTGTACAAAGGAAGCACAACCAGAATTTTCTCCAGCAAAATTCGCAGCATTCGTTGAAGCCAAGTGCAACAAGTCGCAACAATCCTTAACATGGCAGATTGAATGGAGAAAATTGTTGAAACAAGGCACAGTTTAGTGCTTCTCGGATTCCTCACGGGACATTCCAATGTTCGTCTCCTAGCATGAGGTATAATAGTTTTGACATTCGACGGATGGCAGTTTACAGCACCACATAGTTGTTTCAACGTTCAGAAAAGAGCGCTTGTTAGCATTCATTATCATCAGCAGCAGACTGTGCACCAAAAGAAAGTGTGCATTTATTATGCGAGGGAAAAAATTGGGGGGTGGGAACTTCAGCTCCGCCTTAAGGGTATGATGCAATAGCCTAATGGGTCAAGTCCCATATATGTAGATGGTCATAGACCCTCGGGAGATCTCATACCCCTCCTGGCACAGTGGTACAGCGGATAAGTGATGCGCCACTGCCGTGCAATAGTAGGTGCTCCCAGCAGTGGGCTTTGTGCGGCCCGCTCTTTCCAAGCAACCAATCATTAGTATAACTGCCATCTGCCATGTTTGGCAGGTTGTGATGACGCTGCAAGGTCACGTGACCTAGGTGGCCCACCTGTCTCCTAGGTTGCTCGCTGGGGACCACCTGCCAGAGCCATGCCCGTGATTTTGAGCTCAAAATGCCGACATCGAATTTTCTGGTGAATGGGGACTTTAATGCTATCGCGTAAAAATTGCACTTTTTTACAGCCAAAGTACAGGGGTGCATTCGTTATGCGAGTAAATACAGTAATACCCTCACCCGACGGTGTTAATTCAGCACATGCACACGCGGACATTTAGCAGCAGGCAGTTTTTGTGCATTCTTCCTTAATCAAAATGCATCCATGACAGCCAGGATTTGATCCCACATTTTCATGCTCAAGGTGGGGTCAAAGACCCATTTCCCAAGCATTTCACCCTAGATAAGCCGAGCACCAGACCAGGGGAAAGCTTGTACCCATTGTATCACCGGTGGGTACCCGGCGGCATTGGGCATCGAACCCCGCCTTAGCCAGCCACCGAATACAGTTGAACCCCGCTATAGTAAACCCAAATATACTGAAATGAAACTGCACTCCCCTTTTGCCTTTCATAGATTTTTTTTTTTCATTTATAGTAGACTTTTTTTACAAAAAAAAAATCAGCTATAATAATGAGCATCTTGCCGTGGCGACGAACTTGCAGCGAAATGATAAGATCACTGCACGCGCGAAGTTTAGGATCACGAGACCAATATTTGAAGGAAAATTTGTGAATGGATACCGAAGACGATAAGCGACGCTTCTTGAGATAGCTTCGCCACCAAGCTCAAGAGCGCGAGGAGAAGCCAACTTTTCGAAGGTCTCGGGAGCCGTCAGGCAAAGCGCGGTGCACGGAATAAAAAAAAAGTAAAGCTGGCTATGAGCAAGAAGGCGGCGCAGTTTGCTGAAAAAGGAAAGCTGGTCAAGGTGCAGTGAACAGTAGAGAAGGGAATAAAAGAGGTGAATGTTCGCAGCACGGTAGCAGAGGCAGTGCGTGGGCAGTTTTGCAGAGCCTGACTTAACCGCCCGCATTTCGTGATCATTGCCTTTCAAATGACGTTTGGTCTGCAGAAAACGACGCCGTGTTCACGCAGTTTTGATTTTTGCATGGAATCAAACAGGCGTTATATTCGTTGACGTGTTGCATTTGTGTAAACGTGGTACTTCCACAAGATATAAACAGAACAGAGCGCGAGAACCTAAAATATGATAACTGAAAATAATTATAACATACAGGGTCAATTATGAGCAGGATGGAAGGAATTCCTCAGTGTTTCTTTTACAAACCAAGACTGTGTTTAGTAGGTAGCAGAGAGCATCATCAGAGCTCTGCCATGACCAACAACTGATGTTTTTTAAAAACCCTGACATAGTATAGATTTTGGCTGGTTCGAGTTACTGTACCTTGGACGGGTTCTACTGTACCCAAATGGTGGGTAAGGGCTGGATCCCATATCCAAAACTGGTCTTGCCTTGGTGAGCCACTAGTAGCACTGTCTGATGTATAACATGCACTTTATTTACATTTACGTACAAAGAAAGTTACCAATTCGTAAAGCTACTAGATTTATGCATTCATGCAAGTCGTAGCTTGTGAACAGCTTGGCCATAAGAAATGCCTTGGAAATGTTTATGGAAGCATGAAAACACATTACACGACACATCCCATCAAACTGCTGAATGTGTGGTGCTGACAGCTCTCGGAACCATTTCATGGGAAACTTAAGACTACAGAACGTCCAGTATCGCAACGTTAGCCCCTGGCTTTAATGATGTAATAAGTGGCTGTAAAAGCCGATTTAACTGTACAGTGTGGTCAGACATTGTATGATAAGGAGTCTACAAACAATGGCATATTATATACGGCTCGGAGAACAGATCAAGAAACGGTCAGCACTTGCATAAGGAGGCCTGAATACTGGTTCTACTCCAGAGTGCATAGTTTTGATTCTGAGGCTGGAAATCTGAAACTCGTTTAATACTGAATTAGTTTAGAAAGGAGCAGGCATAGACAGACACCCACAAAACTATTCAATGATTCAGTAACACAAGGGTGGCCTTTGGAGGTAGGGATCATTCTCCTAACAGATGAACGGTTTAATCTTCCGCAAGCATGAAAGAAAAAAAAGAGAATCGCACAATATTTTCTCCAGTGCCCACGGAACCCCTTCTTCATTCACGGTTAGCCCACAGGAGAAAACAATGCACAGTCTTCTTTCCCTGTCACAGAACACGCTTGAAATCCCTAGAATCTATGGTTATCAAAATCTACTTTCTTCGCAAGATGGCAGCCGCACTGCTCCCAAAGTCCATTCGATGCAATATTTGGCGACAGCTGGCACCGTCATTGTCCACAGTCATCTGCAAATCGTCCACACAGTAGCAAGTGTTCGGTCTAAGGCCCAACTCTCTTTGCGACACAGTCTCTCGTCACTTGGTCAATGCCGCTTCCAAAGCCCCATGGCCCAGGAACGTTGGCTGGGGCCCGAATCCAAGGGCGGCTGTTGTTTCTCCTCCTGAAAGATGTGAATTGGGACATTGCCACCACAGCTGCACCAAAATGCACAAAGGAGCGAGCAAAATCAAGAAGCAAATAATATCCACAGCAGCGAAACGTGTTCTCAGACTAAAAGTACAACACTTTCTCCATGTTTTCAGCACTTATTCCTAGTTGCACATCTGACTGAGGAAGGCCTACCTGTAGTTTTCTTTGGTTCTCCTTAAAGGCCTCTAAGGGGTTGTCAAACTGGCTGTAGTATTCCAGAACTGTCCGCACGTCCTCCACCTCACTTGTAGCGATGGCTGGGCAAAACAAGAAAAGAAAGATGAAACAACAAAGCGACACATGAGCCTAAAAGTATAAAGCCAATCTGCATGCCTATTTTACAGCCTGATGAGAGACAGGCACACAGGCAGAGTGATCTCAACAACAAGAGCTGAATTTTGAAACTACTACTACGGTCTTTCCCAGATATATCGAACCCACACATTGAATTATTGTTTATATCGAACAGTCACAACATCCTCTTGAAAATCCTAAGCAAAAAATTTAGCAACGATTGTGGTATTTCCTAATGTGAAATTTTAGCATAGCTTTATTCTGCAATACATTGCAATACACAAGGCCTCTGAACTATTGCGCTGAATGAACACTCCTCGGTGGTGCAGAGCAGTGCAGTGCAACCCTTGCCCAGTCGTGGCGCCCTCTACCGTGTTTGCTGCTCCCTGAGAATGCGTCGCAATGTGCTTGTCTCATTGCTTCGGGGAGGAATGCTGAAGCCACAAAGGTTGTGTCTTCGTTTGGAGTGGGCTACGAGGTACACGGCCCTCACATTCAGAGTAGCACGTGCCCGTCCTCGAGGTAAACTGCGTGGACTCCACAAACAGCACCCGCATGTGCTGGCTGACGATTCGACTGTGGATTCGCGGCTGATTCAGGCTGCGACTAGCAGTTCTATGGTAGATCTAGTGCTGACTGGAACATAATCAACAATGCAGCTGTGTGACATTTAAGGGGCCCGCAATCTTTGCGCAAGGAATCGCCTCATATTGGCAAGGCAGTGCATCGTTTTTCACCAAGCCTCCAAAGTGTGCAACCTGAAACAGAGGGGTTGAGAAAGTATCTACTTACTACCGCAACATTGCAGCTGCCTATGTGCACGTGGTTAAGGTGCATATTCTAAGCATGTCGGCTACCTGTAAATGTGTTTAGGAAGTCATTACCCAACAATCCGAGCGCGATCCCTTTTGCCTGCCTCCGCTGTACCCTCCTCTTCCCATTTCAAGCTAGAAAATTGAAAATTGGTTTTTGGCAGAAAGGAAATGGCGCAGTATCTGTCTCACATGGCCCACACCTGAACCCGGCTGTAAGGGAAGGGACAAAGGAGGAACTAAGAGAAGAAAGGAAGAAAGAGGTGCCGTAGTGGAGGGCTCCAGAATAATTTCGACCACCTGGGGATCTTTAACACCTAGCAAGCAGTGTGCTGCCAGTACGCCAGCGGGGGGCACTTTGTTGCAACGTGTTTGCACTGCATTCTTGCTTTTAGGTTTCAGATAAGTTATCTACTGTTATGTTTTGTACACTGAATTATCAATATTTGGGATCCCGTTCAAGTTAGATATATCCAGAATCTGCTGTAGTTTCCTTGCCTTGGTCACTGCGGCTGATGTTTTGCCGCAATTATCAAAACTGCGACATGTTGTCCACTCAAAGAATCAGCAGAAATCACTTTTCAGCAACCAGAGCGGAAACTTTCAACTACAGTAAAACCTCATCAATTTTCAATGTGCCCAGTCGACACACAACCAAGCATCATCAATTGGCCACATCCATGCGTGGCTTGCATCGGCAAAGAAAAATGTGCATGCATAACAGAAGTCCACACTCTACAAAAGGCCTAATATATTGCGGCAATGATGAAGGTACAAGACGGTAAGGAAATGTGTCAAGCACTCACTGCGCAGGAATTGAGCCAAGTCGATGAGCGTGCGATCGTCGTCGCTGCCGTCCCATTTTGGAAGCCGCAAGGCATTGCGTGGCTGGAGGGAACTAGCCTCGGCGCTCCAATCCACCAAGATCACACGCGAGAGGTCTCGGTTAAGGCAAGAGAGGTCCTGCAGGACACAGGTCGCATTCTTATCAGTAACCCTGCCCACTTAACTTATGCAGCGAGCCAGGAGGCCCTGCTCAGTCAGTCAGTTGCAAAGAAACCACTCAGGTGGCCATGCTAATAGCCAGTGCTTTCGTACAGTTGCAAGCAGCCATTTGCCCGACGAAATGAACACGAAGTATAAAAAAATGCAATGCGCCTCAAATGAGTCAGCTTACATGTTTATGACAGGTGGTAATGCAAACAACCGAGTCTTATCCCACTCTGTTGTCCCTTGTACAAATATCTAAGTCTAAATTTGGCAAATTTCGGTTTATCAGTTTATAACCTAACGCTTGCTCCATGAATCCTCCCATCCTTCTAGTAGCTGAATATTGTACCTATAAGTACACCACTGTAACATGCTTCATTTCAACTAATTACATCGCCTCTAATCTTCGAGGAAGAGTAGTAAGCAAGACAGAATTTGAGTTTTCTGCAGTTTTTAAGATACGGCCCTTCATGTTCAGGTTTCTCTACTCTCTTTTTCAACTCATGGGGGGTTGGGGGGGGGAGGTAGAAATCGGGGACTGCTTCCCGAGTTCAAATTCAAGCGATAAAAGAGGCTTAAAAATCCTCAGCTACCTGAAAACATTGCTCTAAAGACAGTACAAGACAACTAGTATTCATGCAATGCCTTCAGCTTTGTACACTGACAAACTACACTTTAAGAAGCCTTTTCGCGCAGAAATTGGGTTTAAAGCAGTTTTAAGACTTTCGCTCACAGTGAAATTAGATGAAATCGGAATGAGATGAACACGTGAATTGTGGGGGTTAGCACCCTAAAGCAACATGTGCTATGAGGGAAGCCGTAGCGCAGGACTCCAGATTATTTTAGACCACGTGGCGTTCTTTAATGCATGTTCACATTGCACAGCACTCATGCGCTGATTTGACCCAAAATCGAAGGCCCCTACCTCAAGAGAGTGAAGAATGCACACAGATGCTTCTGCCTTGGAGTTGGATGTATTGAAAAGCAGATAAAATGTGCAAAAAGAATGGTTTCTAAAGTTAATCATTTGCTTTCCAAGGCTAGCTCTCTCATGACTAATTCAGTATTTTTTTAAAAATGGAGATGAATTTATCTACCACCAAGACAAGCTTGCTATCACAGCAGTTTTCACAACCTGCACAAAAGTACCCAGTAGGAAACTTGAGCAGATTGTTGGTGATTCAAGGAAGAACGCCATGACAAGCATGGAAAAGAAAACATGCTGACATTGCTACTGGGACATTGCACTGGAAAAGCCGAACAGCCCCATTTCAAAACATGAATGTTCGTGCAGGACTTGCCTTGACATGATGTCCACCTGTATATCGGGTGGCATCGCGGAAGAGCCGGTACATGATGTAGCCCTGAGGGTCCAGGGTGTCCAGTATTGGGTATGCAGTCTGCATGCAAGATGCCAAATGACATGGCAAAGGCAGCGAGGCATGTAGCTACACTCACATCTTTTCTCTGGCTAAAGGCAAGAGGCAGGATTTCATGCTGAATTCATCCCAAGTGACAAAACTACCTGTTGTCAAAGAGTAACTATCAAACTGCAAAACTCGAAATCATTCTTCCATCTCTCTCATTCAAGACTGCTTTTGAAAAAATGGTGCAGACTGATTATCAAGTGACAAAAAGCTACATGCAGAAACTAGCCCTTCATGTAAAAACAAAAAAACAAAACACTTATGCTAAGAATGCTGCCAAATTACTAATAATAAAGAAGACAATTCACACCACCTATTTGTCTTAGGAAATGCAAGAATGTCAGCACACAGCTGTAATCAAAGAATGTGCCGTAATCAAAGAACGTCACAGCCTAGGCAGGTCTCAAAACTATCTTCCTCATTCAGGTTGAATACTGCACTAACCATACTTTACTAAACCAACTCACAGGCCGTTTGCTCTCCCCCCTTCCTTGTTTCCACCACACGGCAGTGTACACTCTAAATCCCAGGTGGATTACATGCCAAAACAAAGGGCATTCATGTGAGCGCCCACTCCCTATGGACATTCTGCTGAGGACAACTAAAGTATACAACTAAAGTAGGTATAGGTGAATGTGACTGTTCTCGATTACAATAACTGAGCCACAAAGCAATCCACGGAGCGCGGTGGCCATTGCATACTCACAAATCCCTGCTCCGAGGTGTAGACGACCACCTCAAAGAGTGGTGGTCCGACCTGTTGCAAGAAAAGGTTCACCCCGGGCCGCTTCTTGAAACGCCAGCCAGTCTGGTACGTCCAGTCCGGGTGCACGAGCACCCCAGTCATTTCCAGCACTAGTGTATATGGTGGCTGGTAGTACGGCTCTGTCAGGGGGTCTGGAAGGAGCTTCTCACGGGACGGGTCCTTGATCATCTGCGCACGGGAGATCACTGTCACCATCGGCCGAGTTGCATTCACTGCACAATGAAAAGGCCTCTCCCGATCACATCTCATCGTCTCAACAACAGGCCAAGGGGTCTTTTACTTTTGTTGACCGCCACTGTGAATGGTTTAAACCGCACTTTGTCAGTTAATTACCACATCACAAACACAAGTACACAGACAGCCTAACAGTACTGACGAACACTGCTTACATGCACTTCTCACAGCGCTGCAGCAGCTAACCAATTGGCCTGTTCTGTGCTAAGTAGTCCAGCAGACACACAAGTGCTTACGCCAGGTAGAGTACTGAACATAAATCAACAATTATGTTTAATGACACGAAATTGTAAAGACCAATTTCAGTAAGCCACAACACTTTTCCAAGCTAACATTCCATGCAGTGCTGCAAAGGGGCATACATGTGAATGTTTTCACATTCGTATGCCTCGTTCGTGAGGCCAAGCCATGAATGAAGAGAAACTTTAGTTGTCCCCAGCGAAATTTTTGCACTCGCATCTTGATCACAATTCTTGCATACGCAGGCAAAATTATTAGTCAGGTTATGCGCAGGTTATATGCTTGATTACTTAAGTTTTGCGCTCTGCTGATTTATTATATAACACAATCGGAGGAGTTCCTTACCTTATTATATAGCTGAAGCTCCTTGTAAGTTCTGTACAGGTGAGCTTTCCAGCGAGGCACTGAAAGGCGCCAGTAAATCAGTGCCGTCCGCATTCAAAATACTCACCTCGTGCCCACTTACTGTGGCTGAATTCATCTTTGAGCTGAAACCAAATGATAACCACAGGTTAAGGGACCAAGAATCAACAGACGCGTTTTTGCTAGTACAGTCAGGCTAACTGGTGCTCATGCTACACGCGAAAAAGCTTGCAAAAAGCATCGAAAGGAAAGTACGGATGTACTTTTATCGAATAGGCACCGATTACCGATTGGCGAATGTACCGATCAGGCAGCAGTACCAGTACTGCGGAAACGCATATCCTTTTCCGGAGGTGGATGTGATGTTTGCACAATCCTGATCGCTCGCACTTTAAACAAACGCTAACGAACGCACATAAACAGAGAAACATCTACACTAAACGAAGCCAGCAATCCGTTTTGCCTGCGATCTCTGGGACGCTATGAAATCGGCTCACCTCGTTGCCATGCTCGTCCAGTGGAGGTGCACCTGCAAAGTAACAACAATAGATGACACCCGACTCGCGTTTCCTGCCGCCGCAAAATACGCACCCCATGTGACAACAAGGAAGCCTCCGACACCGGTGAACATTGCGCCGAATGCCACAAAGGTGTACTTCATCGCCCGTTGTGAAAACTGGTCGGCCGAGTGGCCTGAAGCACCGCTGCTGGCACCGCTGCTGGCACCACCACCGGTACCGCTGCCGGCACCTGAGTCGGCGAGACGGCGTCGCGCTGAGGGACTGGTGTCCCACTGCTTGCGAAGCGTAGACCATCGCTGCGGTTGCCTCGACACCGGCAACCACGAAGACAAGTTTCTCAATAATGACGGTCCATTCTGAGAGGGTTGTACAAGTTTGGGTCTCAGACCATGCCACAAACACATGCACGCTCGACCCACCGCCATTTTGCACCTGTGGATTGGATTGGCTTGTTCTGCCTGCCGGCGGCTTTTCGAAAGCAGAACTGGGGCGGTCCAAAATTTCCAGCCTCTTCCGAACTATCCGAACGAAACCCCAGGAACGGGTCAAAACGCTTCACAGAAGTGCAACGAACTCGAATATTCTAGTTCACTGACACTGAAGCCGGATGACTATGTACGTATCCGTTGCCGGCAAGCGTAGCGCTTGGGCAGGGTGAACTTGTGGGATTTGCGCGAAAAACAGCCTTTAATACTCAGCCGCGCAGGATTAGATTTTTAAGAATGAAATGCTTTTATCTTCAATCCTCGGCAAATTAAGGCGACTATTTCCCGGAAAGTGCGACCATCCTGCGGTAGAACCTGCGGTCGAGCATGCGGTCCAACATGCGGTCCAACATGACGCCGAACTTACCCGAAAACTTCAGCGGTTTTCCCGTCCTCATGGTATCTATACCATACAAAAACTTCAGCCCCGAGCGGGATTCGAACGGCTTCGGTTCCCGGTGTTTTAACCTCCACGACCTTCTATAATAAACTTGACTGCCTCATCTAGTGCCACATGGCAAGCCCTCTAGATAAAAAAAAAAATAAGAAAGACATGGATGCGATGTTATTTTGGGGCGTTCTCAGGCGAATTGAGAATAAACGGAACGCCATTTTTTGAAATGGCACTTCGTTGCATGCTGTCAAACTTTCTTATCTAACATTAATTTACCCATAGTACTGGTAATGAAACGTATGTACAGCTTCAAAAATTGCAAAAATAAAATTTTTATGACAGTCGGAAATGACATTGCACTAGTTTCACCGTATTAGAACTCAGAAAAGGCTTCTTTCTAACGCTAACTTCTCAGGTACCACGCGCTGTAAGCGTTGAGGACACTTCCTGAGTCTTCAAAAAGGGCCCTTTTTTTGTAAACCTTCACTTCAAGGTTACTTTTTCTCCACTCAGCTTCATCAACGCGATTGTTTTTTACAGCGACAGCTGTTAATGGCATGCTCCCTAGATTTCGGGGCGCCGTCGGCGTAACGGCACCCGTGCGGAGGAGTGAGAGGAGGTGTACGAGTGAGAGACCGAAAATGAAGTGGAAAGAGGGGCGCGCGTAGGCGGAGGAAGGAAGTGGCGAGGGTTGAATCGAGCGTGGTCATGGTCGAACTCTACGAAAGGCTGCTTCACCCGCAATCGCGTCCATACCAGTCCAAGGCGTGACGTGTGGCCAGAGGAGCGAGCAGCTGTGGCGCAGCTGCTCGCTGTGTTACTGATAGAAGCGAGCTGCTTGGTTTTAGGCGCATCGTTCCATGTGATGACCTGATGCACTAGAAGTAAAAACTTCGCAGGACGTGTGCCACTGTGTAAAACGAATTTCGGCGACAGGCAGCAGAGGCCACACGTCAGAGACGTGTGCGACGTAATGGGGCATCCTTCTGATCATGGAATACTGCGCGCTGCTACGACACAACTCAAACGACGAGACAAAAAACAAACACATACATACAAGGCGTTCCTTGCCGTTTGTGTTGTTTCGTAGTAGAGTGCAGTACTCCATGATGGAAAAACCGACTAGCCCCTGTTTTAGCTTTGTATGCTTCTCATAGTGAGGGGGCCACACCGTTTCCAACTTTATGTATATAAACGATTGGTTGAATAAACCCACTGGTGTTTGCTTCATTTGCTCACAGTCTGTCGTGCCCTGAGCGCGACACGCCGAGATGCAACGGCTCATGATTTAAAATAAATTAGATTACGTGGTCATGATGAGTGTAGCAGCCACGCGAAGCCAGAAGAGTAGGGATTCTGGCTTGTTGGTAAGACAGAAGGACGAAGGCAAAGAAATGATCAGGACAAGACCTAACTTTAAACAATTCATTTATTTTTGTGCATTTGCGCTATATCCTCGCGGTATTGACTGCGCGAATAATAATAATAATAATAATAATAATAATAATAATAATAATAATAATAATAATAATAATAATAATAATAATAATAATAATAATAATAATAATAATAATAGGTTTTTGGGGAAAGGAAATTGCGCAGTATCTGTCTCATATATCGTTAAACACCTGAACCGCGCCGTAAGGGAAGGGATAAAGGAAGGAGTGAAAGAAGAAAGGGAGAAAGAGGTACCGTAGTGGAGGGCTCCGGAATAATTTCGGCCACCTGGGGATCTTTAACGTGCACTGACATCGCACAGCACACGGGCGCCTTAGCGTTTTGCCTCAATAAAAACGCAGCCGCCACGGTCGAGTTCGAACCCGGGAACTCCGGATCAGTAGCCGAGCGCCCTAATAACTGAGCCACCGTGGCGGTACTGCGCGAGTCCCATTCCCTATATTCTTGACTGAAATTTGTGTTTGAGCTGCTTGGTTCACACTTGAATCATATGACGGCAGCTCAAAAAACGACTCGGAACACAGAAGTAACACTGAAGACAGAACGGGCGCTTCGACAACATTCAATGTCTGGTCATTACGATCCACGCGCGCTACATCAACCGTGACCGTGTCATCCGGTTGCCTTCCGATATTGAGCTGTCGCTGAAATTCGCGGTACAGACTAGCAACCGTCCTGCGAAGTTTTTCCTCACCACTGCCAAAAATGTTCCAACTGAAGTCAATTGCACTCAGTTCCTAGCTTTCAGAACGTCATGCCTTGAAATGAATCGATTTATTACTGAGTAAAATAACAAATTAATCGAGACCGAAAAAGCAGACAGAAACTAGCGCTACGCTGTGACCCAGCCACTCGGCTGGAATGAATGTCGGAAAGAATGCTTCTCCTCACTAGCAAGGTTATAAAGGAGAAGCAAGCTTTACAGTACACAACGACGCGAATTTATTTTTAGCAATCAAACGGACGCTTCTCTCGATTCAGCAGCACCGGGGTTTTCACAAACTGAAGCGAGCTACATCAGTGCTTTTTTTTGTAACTGACGCTTTCGCCGTGCGGGAGTCGATTTTTACCCTGCATGAAAATGCTAGCGACGTTCCCGATATTTGCAGCAAATCAAGTATCACTAGCAGCAATTTGTCCGTTGTGCTCTTTAGTTTGGAGTTCATTTTATGCCAATGATGTTTTTTATTGCTTTCTTGCTTAAGACCCTATCTATTTTCTGGTTTCTGTGGATTTCACAGTTGCTCGTCAGATGTCGCCACATGTGCTGTTGGTAACCCCGGCAGTATGGGACAACCTTCTCCGACATCCCTGTGCTCTGAGGTTTTTTTCGTATATTATTGCGGGAAACATTAATTATCTTACAATCATTGTAAAGCTTCTGATAGCACTGCGAGAAATGCAATTACGCGGGGGAAAAAAATCTGACGTGAGAAGTGACGTACATGTCGCTCATGCATTCTTGAAAACAAGTGGTTAAAATGGATTGAAATCTATTTCAAGCAGCGGCAAACAGCAGTTGACCTAACAGCATGCTTCTCTGACGTCGACGTATCGCACATGCATGGAAAAGCATGCTTAATGCGAGCTGAGTCTAAGAATTAAGGTTCTCGTTCTTTACCGTTCTTCATGCAGATAAATCTCGTCGTTTCTTCGCAAATAATCCACGTGTTAATGTTATGTTATTTCTGGTACTTAATCGTCTCTGTGGGTTTATTGAACCCTATTTATTGTCGTTGGAGATTCTGAACACCAGCATCGCTCGAAATTTGTATCAGGTTTGCATTTTTAACGCGACAGCATTAAGGGTTCCGTGCCGCAGAAAATCCGGTGTCGTCGTCGTCTTTGGCCGTGAGCGAAAATCCTGATGGAAGCAAAGAGTTAATAAAATTCAGCTGAAAACAAAATTGAATTTATTACGGTTTGGGTGGGAAATGAACCCAGGACCTTCGGATTACGAGGCGGGCACAACTGCCCATAGGTCACAAAATCTCGTTAGTTCAAGCTGAATAAAGGTGGATCTAGTGAATGCGTTGTGGTCTTTGACTTGGTGAAGTGCCTTAGAGACGTGTACCGGTGCGTACATAAGTAATTATGAGTATTTTAATTATGAATTATGTAACTGAGTAAGCGATGCGAACGGGGCCCGATAACGCTATCGCGTTCTGCTCTTGAAGGCGAAATTTAAGAGGCTCCCAATTGTTTAGCGACACAATGTCGGTCGCTTCACAGCTCCCCTTACCTTGGTTCCCTGTCGATTCCGTGTTTACTCCACGCTGTCTGTCCTTATCTCTACACAGCGTTGACTTGTCTTCTGTGCACCCATAATTTTCGATTGAATCTCAGCCGTAAACCATTCAAATTTAGCGACTTGCAACTATATTTTGGTTATCAAAGTTAGAAAAAATTATACATTCGCTGTACTTGAGGCATGCCAGCAGTACCTATAGACATTTAGTTGGTATTTACTATGCTCGGCAAAAGACAAAGACAGAGAGACCCAGTACAAAAACATCTCTTTTTATTGATTCGTCGCGAATAGCGTTTCTGGCTCTTCCAGCAGAGATATCCTACAAAAAGAAACACAGAAAGAAGAAAAATACACCACAGCTTTGAAAGCGCGAGGCGAATTTCAGCGGAGAGCTAAATAAATCAGCAGTGTCTTCCACCAACAAAGGTCAGTCAGCGTATTTACATATCATGAACGTTACAGCACGGGCTGTTAAAGGCGTTCACACCCCAAATTTCGCCTATTTAAGCTTACCTAATGGGTGGTAAACGGTCTGAAATGCTTGCGAAGGAGTGTAATGTCGAAATTATTTCTTCAAAGTTAAAAAAAAATCTGTGATTACTAAAAACATAAAATAAGTGTACACCATACTCCGATAACTTCAGATGTGCATGACGTGATTTGCTGTGCAGTGACCAGGATTTATAAACGGGCTGACGGCCAATACATGTAGTCTGCCAAAACTAATCGAGCAGCCGCGTAGGCGGCCGGAGCGGGCTCGGGGCCGAGTGGTGGCGCTGCGGTCACCGGCGATGTGCGCTGCTTCCCCGCTGCGAGTGTAAACTAAGCTCGCTCAGTATGGCAGCGCTCCGAAGGCGTGAAATTATTTGCTGCACATACTACTCGCTAACTTCTTATCACCCAAGTAAGGAGAGCGAGGACGTAGGCTTACGTGAGGCAGCAACACTCGCAAGCGGGGGGAAGCGGTCAGCGCCAGTGACCGCAGCGCCACCGCTCTGCTGCGCGCCCGCTGCCGCCTCCGTCGCGCCTGCCCGGTTACTTTTTGGCGAAGACGGTACAGTGAACGCACAGTTAATGCTTCGAATACAGAAGATTGAGGAATAATTCATTAGATCCTCGCGCATTCCGCCCAGTTTATTTCTCTTTATTCCTCGTGTAAGGTTCTGAGGAAAACGGGTAAACAAATAAATAAAACAGCTCCAGCTTGCTTCACCACTAGTGAACTTCGAAGAGAAGCCTTACCCTTCTAGAAGTATCTCACATACAGCGCAAGTGAACTGCCGCAGTAACCCGAACAAGGCGTTCGCGAGTCAGAAGCAGATGATGAAGTCGTCAATTCGCGCGTGTCTGTGTGTTGTTTCATCTCTTTGTACAGGAACAGTTGGGCACTGCAGAACACGCGTCACTTGCGAATGTCTCTGCAGATGCGGCGCTCGCACACGAAGCTTGCGCCGCAAAGCAGCGAACCAGCAGGATGATTTGAATCTAGCTCAATAAAAGTAAGTTTCAGTCTCGACGATGTTGTGGCAACTGTAGGAACATATGTACATGGCCGCACGGACGCCGGTTGTCTTGAACGGGGCACTCTAGACATATCGTGTAAATTTGTCGACCCACTGGGACCCGCAGCTCCTTGATGTAGTTACAAGCAAACCCCAGTGTGTCATGATGTTAGAATATAAAAAATAACTATGTTATCAGGTTAAGGAGAGAAATAAGCAGTAGCAAAAAACAGTCGAAAAGTAGGCCTAGAAGTTTTAATGTTGCTGGCGCGAACCACTCAGATACTAAAGATATCTAACGCGGTAGAATTTCGCATACTTTCTTCACCACTCACAACGAAGTAATGGTGGCTGTACAGCGTCAATTGCTTTTTCTGCACGATGGCTGAAAATTCGTTATATAAAGTGGTTTTCTCACTTCCTTGATGGATTTTGTAAGCAGACGATTTCTGCTGTGCAGAGGCCTCTACACTTGCCCAGTGCAGCGTCATCGGGTCTCAATTACCGTACAGCTAGAATATAATGGTCGCTCGTATTCAGTGGCATGATTTGATAAAAGTAAAAAAAGGCGAGAAAATTTATATTGCACGGACACAACGATTTGCGCGAATGTAAATAAAAAAAATGATCGCGGTTCATTTGAGAAGAGCGTATCCGAGATGAAATAAGATAAAAATCGAGATCTAATTTAATATAAAGAAAGCGTTAACCACTCTTCATATTTTGCAACAATTTTGAGTTGTTTTACGTACTCTGAGTTTAAAGAGCACCCGTTAGTGGTTTTTGACAAAAAAAAAAGAGGAAAAACTGCATGTCTTGATCTGAAGGCTCCAAGCACAATAAACGTAAGTACAATGATGAGCATCGCTTTCACTCGATGCCTCTATGACGCCGTCACAACTGTTTTAATTTTCATTGAAGGCAAAGTTAGAAGAGATAAGAGTGATACTGTGAGGTGGCTCAAGAAACACCGCTAGGTCACCGTAAAGACAACGTGCGTTATTAGAAGTCGAACACCTAACGCTGCGGTGTTGTCCTCGTGTCCTGTCCCGAGCACAGCCTGTCTCACTTGTAAAATCCGACTGCTTTGACGCCATTGGGGATCAGGTTCGTTAAGAATTAAAGTGTAAATAATTAAACAAACAAAACACAAAAAGTAAAACAGACAGGCTAAAATCGCAGGCATTCCCAGCGTCCACGTGTCTACAGGGACACTTGTTTGTCGGGGGCCCGCCAGATGAGGACGAGACCTGTCGTCGAAATATCCACAGCATTTCGACCGCGCTGAAATACGCGATATGGGATTGAGACGCTGTGGCGCGTGCCAGAAGCTTCAATGGCACGAGGCGGAGGTGCGGTCTGAAGCTACCCGAAGGCGAGGCGCGGTGGCGCGGTTAGTTATGTCTGTTATCACGACGTCGCAAGAAAGTCACCAGGACTGAGCGTCTCGAGCGCTTGAGGTTGATTGCTGGACCATAGACTATTCGTGGTGCACTCTCGCGCGCAGTATCGCGCATTTATGTCTACCAACCTGATTCATGAACCTAATGGCGCTGCGGGGCTCTCACATAATATATCCTCCTTCTTGCTTTAAATAAGCAGTACTAAGCTGGTTGCGATTGTAGTTAGCCCCATTGATCTGAATTATTTTATCCCCTGTCTCTTTCATTCCCACTCAGATCGCTCTCTACTCCAGGCATAGAGGCTTTTGCCAGAACCCGACAGAAGCGCATCGAGTTGGTTCGCTAGCTGGATCCTGTCCATTGGGTAAGTTTATCTGCCAGCGGATCGAACAGAGCTAGTGTCGTGTCGGATCGAGTCAAGGCATCCTTCAATCCGACCCACAAAAGTCCACAAGAACTCATAGAACTCACATGTGTGGTGGCTGGTTTGACCCTGCCGGCAGGATATGCTTGAACGCGCCCGGATCAAAGCCCCAACTAACCTTCGTATCACTGGATTCACTCGCGTCGATTTCGCGTATTCAACAAGACCTATATATACGACTGGGCAAGCCAGCCTGTTCGGGCAACCGCGCGCGGTCGCCTTCGAGTGAACCCCAGACTGCACGCAGTGAAACGAAGTCGCGGTTGCGTCGAGCCCTAGCGGGCGGCGGATGTGGCTAGCGGTATGTCGGCAGCTGCAGGTGACCGCGGCAGGTGTGGGTGTACAGTACACATGTGTGTGTGCGCGCAGCAGCGGCAACAGCGGCAGCGGCTCGGCGGCGGTGGCGCAGCCTCCTCACTTCCTCGGCGGTGCGGGAGTCGCCCGCCTTGCGTCGTCTTCCTCTTCCCTCGGACGGTGGCGCTCGTGTGAGTGCGTGCGTGTGACGTCGTCCACCAGAGAACGGCGGCGGCTCTGCGCTTGCGCTGCGACCCGGTGAGGTGTGCGCGTGCTGGCCATGGTGGTGCTGGCCCTCACGGCTTGGCCGAGAGATATGGCGGTACGGCAAGCTCCTGTCAGCCCTTCGGGCGTAGCAGGGGCAGTCTCGAAGGAACGCACAACGGCCCAGCCGTAGGAGCGTGCTTCTGGTGCCACTGTGTGCAATTAACTTTCATCTTTTCTGCTTTCTCGGGCGGTAGAACCCCCCCCCCCCCTCCCTAATTTTCCGCACCATTGACCTAGTGCTGTCGTCAGCAGGAATATCACTCCTTATTTTAAGACAATGAAGTGGAGTGGAATGCGGGCACTGCATAGCCTCACAGAGAGGAATGAGACCGCATATTTTAGTCTTGACAATTTGCTCATGTGGCCAAGGTTGCAACCTCAACGTTGCGAACACGCTCGCAATACGGCGGGCGTATGTGTGGTCCCTGAGTCAAGCCGCACGGAGTCCGCGCACTCAGGGCGCACGACCGTGCTGCGAAGCTTGCCAGCACACGGCGGGGGCGGCAGCGCAAGCGCAGGGCGGCGCCGGCGGTGCCTAGCTGTGGTAGACGGGGTGCTGGGTGGCGGCGGCGGCGGGCGGCGTCCTGAGGGCCGAGAAGCCGCGCTGGTACCAGTCCTCCTCGGGCGACGTGGCGGCCGCGGCGCCGGCCTGGTGTCCGAAGGGCTGGGCCGCGGCGCCGTACGCCGGGTACCGTGCCGCCGGGTGCGGGTGCGCTGCTGCGGCGGCGTAGGCCGCGTACGAGCTCGTGCGCGGTGGGCCGTACACGCCGCGCATCATGCCGTTGCAGGCCGCGGGCGGCAGCGCCGCCGGCGCGGCCAGGGCCTTCTGCAGCTGCTTCTCCTGCTTGCGGTACTTGGCGCGCCGGTTCTGGAACCACACCTGTGCGGAGGGAAACAGAGCGTTCACACTTGCGGAAAAAACCTGCCGCATGCGGTTGCGGCAAGTGCAATGCTTTTCGGAACCGCAGTGACCAGTCAGACCCGCGCAGGTAATTATGGACGGGACTGTAAGCTGCGTTGACACTTGCGGAAAAACCTGCCGCATGCGATTGCGGTAACTGGAATGCTTTCCGAAACCGCAGTGTTCAGTGAGAACCGCGCAGGTAACTGAGGACGGGACGGGCAAGCTGCGTTAACACTTGCGGCACAAATGCCTTAAGCGTTCACGGCAAGTAACTCGCATGACGCGGTTGGTGCAGAGAAGTTTTAGCCTCGCAGAATGAATGAAGTGGAACTGCCGTCGATATAGCTAGGTCTAACTTTGCTGCTATGAAGTTGAAGAGCTACTTTTGAAGCGTTTTTCTGCTGTGACGATATTGAAGAGCAGCTATACTACTTCGGCAGTGCCATAGAAATCGTTCTTGTCCACACAGATGTCACGTGACATGATGACAAATTTTTGAGCAGAGAAGTGGATGCTCACCTGTATGCGCGCTTCGTTGAGCTTGGTGATGCGTGCCAGCTCCTCGCGGCAGTAGATGTCCGGGTAGTGGCTCTTGGCGAACGCCGCCTCGAGCTCCTGCAGCTGCTCCTGGGTGAAGGTGGTCCGGTGGCGCCGCCTCGCGGGCGTCGTGGGACTGCACGCGGTGGTGGCCAGCACGCCGCCGCCGCCGCCGCACGACGACAGGCCCAGCTCGGACACGCCGGGCTCCAGCTTGAGCTTCTTGAACGCACCGCCGTCACCTGCGTGATAGAGACGGTTAACGCGATGACTTTCATCCCTCCAAGTGTTGGCAGGAGTGGGAGTTACGGGAGTTCTTTTTTTTGTTATTATCAGTTTAAAAAATTTGCGGCCCCTCCCTGTAGACGTGCAGGCAGAGGTGTCACCTTTGAGTTTTAGCATCAGGAAGCAGTAATGTCCTGCCCCCTTCGAGAGTCCCAAGCATCCTTTCTCTGCCATATGGGCATAGCCGCTAGTCCTCAGTGAGCATTATTTGCTGTCGCTATATGCAAGGCAGCTGAGCGATAGAGAATGTTGTACAGCGCCAGGCCCTCTGTAATGCATGACGGAATCAGAGATATACCAGACGCTTTGGAATATAGAAACACCCAGTGTCATGAGTTTTCGGAAAGTAGAAATAATTAGAGGATCGATGCCAGAAATGAAAATGACAGAAAAATGTTATTTTGTTTAGTGAACTTTTGCGTAGCTGGCAGAATTGAGGGAAGAGCAAAGCGAAGTGTCAATGATGCCAACGAGAAAGCAAACAGTAGGATATGCATACATTCAATTATGCAATCGTGCACCTCAGACCACTTGCTTAATCCAGCGCGACTAGAGCAAATTAGAAGCCTTGTTGCAATATGTTTACCAGGCTTTTATTCTCCTAGTTATGCGCCCCTTGTCAGCATATCGCGCATCCTATCTTAATAAATGCACATAAGGCTTCTTGCGAGAATGACAAAGGTTACTATTTTCTAAGCTATGCGAACGAATAAAAGTTGAGATAACTGATAATTATTTCAAATTCCGGCATTATATGTGCAAAAATGTCTCTAAATAACGAAAATTCAAGGCGCGTGGAGTTGAAGGACGCTGAGAATAAACGTAATAACTTCAAACGAAGTTCAGGAGACATGTGTGCAAGCAGCAAGGAGATTCGTTAAGTCGGTGACCAAAAGAAAAAATAAAAATACCCCGCCCGTGACATAGGAGAGAGTTAGCTACCTACTAGCGAAGGAGTTACAAAGCGAATAAACATTGATCCGACTGAAGAAATTTTGCGGTGATTTCTCTGTTCGGTTCTGTCCAGGGCCGTACCAAACACAAGCGGGAACTGCCCCCCCCTTATGGGCACGCGCCACCCGTTAAAAGGCACGTCAGTGTACACGTGCCACTTGTCGAGGCACAAAGAGGAGGCACGTGATAGAGAGATAAGCGGCGACTATCGCGGCGCCGGTAAAAAAGTGGCAACGCTGTGTCAACACATCGACCCTCGTAGAGCACTCGGCAGCGGCTTGCAAAGTTTGCGCAGGGGCGCCTGTGCTCGACACCTCGTCGCCGACCGACGCGTGGCGCAGTCGACAGGATCGCACAAAGCTCGCCGCATCGGATGACGCAAGGACTGACTGACAGCGCTTCCTGGCGGGGAAGCACGCGTCGAGCGGGAGTGAGCCATCATTGAAAAGCTCCGCTGTGGCCCGCGCTGCTCTCAGCAGGGGGCGTAGCGGGCGGAGGTGGCGAGGGGCACGGGTCTCTTTAGCGATGTCACCCCTCTTTATGGAAAGAGCAGTGTCACCCCTCCTTCTCCGACTCATTTCCACAACCACCGTTCCTCTAATAGAGGTACGCTACTCGCCCCATCGGGAGCTATTCTATAGCATCCCCCCCCCCACCCCACCCGCACTTGTCCCTACCTCACCTATATAGTTACTAACCAGCGCCGCCTCATCTCCTCCACCTACTCCCCAACGCCACTCGCGTTCATCGTGTTTCACCGACGGTGCAAATGTGTCACACGCGCATCCCGCGGCTCAGAACAATGGGGAACAATGTACGAGGTGCGCGCGTCGAATGAATTCGAGGCGTCATGCGGCGCGGTTTGTGTGGACCAGCTATAACGCAGCGGGTGCCGCCCCCCCCCCCCCCGCCCCCCCCATATGTGCCTTCTCTTTCTCTTCATCTCTCTCTCACTTCGGGCTGCATTGAAAGCGAGCACGCGGAAACGCCGCAGGGACGAGAAGGCAGGAACAGATGCACCTTGCACGTACTATTGTCTATATGTGCACGATTTCGCGGGTGCGGAGCAAGTGAGGTGGTTGCTTTTGCAATTTGTATTTCTATTTGCTTTGTGTGAAGAGCAAGCGGTTGTATACGGAAGGAAGGCGTAGCTTTATGAAGTTAACTCTCGGCTAGGCTTGGCCCAGTGACATAGCATTTGAAGAAGGCGTTGGACTTTCTTACTACTCCTGTATACTATCCTAGGCACGTCGCAACATACGTCACAGTTTTAAAGGAGGCTGGGGCGTCGATGACGAAGTCTGCCATTGAATATGCGAACTTCTTATCCTTAGGATGCATTTTTACCCTTTCGTACATCATTGTTTCCCTACTGAGCTAACATTGTTTCCAATTTGAGTTTTTTATAACCGCCCTGGTTAGCTCTGCATGAAGAGCGACTGTCCCGAGCAGGCGATGGTTGCGGGTTCAAGCCCCGTACTAGGGCAAACTTTATTTTGACTGTGGTCACTTTCAGAAAGCTGTGCAGGCTTTCCTTGCAGCTATGTTCAGGAGGATGCTATTGGGCAATTACCGTCGTAATTAAATTCTGCTCTCCCTCGGGAAACGGGGATAGAAACACTCATCTCGCATAGTAGAGTGCATTTTACAAAACGGAGGTATGCAGGATACCAAAAAAAAAAAAAACATGTACAGTCTACATTTTGTTCGCGGGAACCTCAAAAATAATGTCTGCAATAATCTTTACCCCGAATTAACGGCGTCCAGGTGTTAGACGTCACTACTGTAAATATGCTTCGGAGAGGAATTTTGAACACAACTTACAAAATAACCGTTACAAGCGGAACTACATACATTTAAACTTCATTCCACTTCCCGGAGTCGGTACTATTTTCGCTTAGTGAACAGGATTAAAATAGTTGGTTTTCCCGCACGAAAACATAAACGATGTGTTTCTAGGTACGTATTGATAATATGTATTCTCAAGCAAAGGACAACAGTACGCGCATTCTCATCTAAATATTTATAGATAGGGCACCACGAATTTCTGTAATAAAAATTGATTCCGAAGCCCTTCGTAGTAGGTTGATCTTTGTCCGGTAGCAAGCTTTATAGCTAAGAAAATTGTATTTAAAAGTTTTCTCGATACTCAAATAAAACTCGTGACGTCTACAACGAAAACGACTCCGTGATCACCGTTTGAAGTGAAAGGTAGTTTAGTCTGGCCTCCGGGATCCGCATTTAACTATGTAGACTCACCGCAGTTTTTTGCGAACTTGGCCGGGACCTGTATTTCTTTTTTTTGCTTTTCTATTTCATGAAAAGGTTTACGTCACTGCCCTAATGATTTACTGCCACAATCTTCAGGATGACAATGCACCCAGTTTTACACATCCCGTATTCTCTTTCTGCCCCGACGGAAAAAAAAAAAACTCCCTGTTGTTAGCAGCCGACATAAACGACCGAGTAATCTGAATTACACACGCTGATGTCTGCAGGTGTTCACCAAGAACAGGCATTGCATTTGGAGCATTGAAAGCTCTCGTCTTGATTAGCTTCTTCATTGCTTTTGTGAATTTTATTCGTATAAACGTTCTAATCGCTGAACTTTTCAAGCCAGAGAATTTAAGCATACGCGTGAAGAAGTAGGTAAACATGTCAAAGTAGCCGCACCTATGGTTGTATTAAGTCGTTAAGTTTGTCGGGGACGTTCCTCGTTTTAAATCCAGAAAAACGGTACTCAAATTTACTTTGTTCGTTAAGTTGAATGGGAGATAAGCTGAATAGAAATTATACTTTCGACACATATTCGTAGCTGAGACGCACAGTAAAGGACAGCTGAGACACATAAAATAGCCCACTCCTGTCAACCTTTTACTCTTGTTCTTTGTCTTGTTGTTATTCTCGTTTTTTTTTAATTATGAGGGCCTTACCCGGCAATTCTTCGCACCTACCCATACTACATCTGCTGGCACCTTTCGCAGGCTCCTCCGTTTCGTCATAAAACCCTGTATTTAAAAATCATGATTCACACGAAGTCTATCTCATTTATTTTTGTTACGAAACACTTGGTTTGTGAGGCTGACAGCAGCGTGCTCTGTGCAACATATGAATGGCGTTCATTTGTTCTGGTAGGTTCGATAGTCGTTCTTATTACAGTTCCGTTGCAGTGAAGCTCAGTTCATTTCCCCCTCGATTTCCCCCTCTAGCACGCTAGCATTGCCTGTCGCTGTAGGAAGGTATTCGCAATAAAGAGAGAAATACGACAGAAGGAAGTTCAGGACTTCTTTAATTATAACCAACCAGAATAGCAGCAATTTATCAAAGTAAACGGCCACAAACAGCTATCGGGATAAAGGCGAAAGGTGTTGTCGTGGTTCGGTGAATAATTAAATGATAAATTGTTACCGGTTGACGCAACACTGTTGACTGATGCGCGTTGTAACGTAGGGCTTCGGGATTAGTTTGGAGCACCCGAGGACTGTTCATTGCCGTGCACCGAAATTTAGTTTCCACCGAAGTTATGCCTGCAACGAAGCTTCGCCTGCACCAAAGTTTCGCCTGCATTATAGTTTCGCCTTCACCAAAGTTTCGCCTCCATCGAAGTATCGCATCCACCGAAGTTTCGCCTCCACCGAAGTTTCGCCTCCAGTGAAATGCGGCCGAGATTGAACACGCGAACTTACGTTCGGCAGCCCAGTACCACATGTCGCCATGCACCCAGACACAATCAGGTGACCTACTGTGGATCTAGTCGCCATCAGGCATCAGGATCTCTCGAAACCTGACTTCCATCAGGACAGCGTGACGCAGTAACGGTGTACACCAAGTCGAGCTACCTCCATAGTCGCAGCACTGCTAGGCTCCAAGGCACCACCAGACGGCTGCCGCACTAGCGTGACGCTCAGTCCCGCCCCGACAGAAGGCGCTCCCCTCTTCGTCGCGCAGCGGGGACACCGGACTCCCCGCTGACACGTCCGCCGAAGTGCGGCTCTTTCTCGGTGCGTAGTAGGCGGGGTCTGAGTAGCTCAAAATAGGAGGGTGAAAAGGGAGGGATGGCCAGAACCGCATCCGACTCGAGTCGCGCTGAACTGGCCGCAGCATCAGAAAAGACTCGCTTCACGGCGCGGTGCACATTCGCGGCAATGTGATGGCGTACGTGTGCACGCTTGCGTACGCTGCTCCATGGGCCGTGCATAATCGCACCCCGCTCGGAACAAGCTCGCCATGCGTCCTCGTAGGCATATTCGGAACGATAAATTCATGTCGCGGGGCGCTGCCACCTGCGGAGCAAAGTAACGCGCCTCTTGGAGCGTGAGCGATGAGCCTTTGATTGGGTTGCGCGGCGTCTAGGAGTGGTGGTCGCTGTAGACAAAAAAACAAACAAACATTGTCCACATTCACGCACATATGAGCGGACAATTTGATTGAATTAGTATTCCCGTTTATTTCTGTTTTTCTATGGAGCTGTTGTCAAAAAGATAAACTGAGGTACACCACGTAAGGTCAGACCTGCTAAAAGAGACACTAAAGCGAGTTTCAGTTTCAGTATGCAGGTCGCAAAATAAGCTTAAAGAATCACTATTTAATCTCTTCATCCACGCTCCAGAGCCTTTCATCATCATCATCAGCCTGACTACCCCCACCGCAGGGCAAAAATCTCTCACATGGCTCTCCAATCAGCCCTGTCCTTTGCCAGCTGCGCCCACCGTATATGCCTGCAAACTTCTTAATCTCGTCTGCCCACCTAATCTTCTGCCCCACGCATGCCTTTTCTTGGAATCCACTGTTACCCTCAATGACCATCGGTTATCTTGCCTTCGGATTACATGCCCGGGCCCAAGCCCGTTTCTTCTTTCAGAGCCTTTATTTATCAATAAAACCTATAAGGTACGGACATACCTGCCGACGCTGGCGATCCTAGATGGACATCGCTTTAACTGGTACAGTGTCGTGAAATACCTCCCATGCGCAGTTTCTACAGAATTAATTCCTATTGTACTTTTTAATGCTTACTTCAAGTGGTCTTTCTGCTTTAAAAAAAAACGTCACATGGTCACTATGATCAAATAGTTTCGATTCTGTTCCTCGGTGAGAAGTAATACTATGATGTTGCAGACGACGGGTACCGAATACTTAGGCAACACGGAAAATACAAATGGCAATTTAAGAAAGCTTTTGCTAAGGCAAAAAAAAAAATCCACCATAACTTGAGCTAAATGCACTGAAGAAGTTCAGCTTTCGTGGACATTATTTTAATTGCGAGACAACTGGGGAATATTGTAACGTACTATTATGAAACTATTGATGGGAATGGCCTAAAATTCTGATGCGTTGCAAAATCTTGCTTTTTAAAGTTTGCCTCATGCTCGTAGCGAGTAGTTAATTCAAGCTGCCGTAAAAACGAATGGGATGCGTTTCTGACAACAAACAGCAGAAAACTAGAAGCGTCTTGAGGAGGGATCTGCGGATAGATTGATTGTTATACTGCAATCTTACGATACGCGAGTAAATTGGGTCCATAAACATCTTGCGGTTCGAAAAATACGTTTGTCCAGAGTTTCCTGGTACGATGCATAATGCAGAAAACCTGGTTTAGCATTCCTTTCAGGAGTCGTATTTTTTCGTTAGGACTTGAATGTTTGAGGTTCACAACGCGACAGTAGACGTTGCACAAATCTCAAGTCAGCTTCTTCGCAGGGCTTATTTTCCAACCAGACGGTCTCGTTCCCAGACGGCACTCTCGGATTCTTTGTGGAAACGAAGAGCTGAGTCTGGTTTCCCCTTCTGAATAACCTCTCGAATGTCGCCAGTTGTCTTAACGATGGCTCCGAGGGAGCTGTCGGACGAGTACAATGGTACAATATATAATATAGGATCGTGGTCAACCTCCTCTAGCACCGCAGTAGATGTTAGGAAAGGCATACCCAACAATTCTGAACAAAAGCATTTTTGTAGGAACTGTGATCTCGGGAACCGGGGTTTCCTTGTTTTTGAAGGGACGAGGGAATCAAGGACATATGAGTCCGGTTCACTTAACGAGCGATAACGACCTCCTTGAGGTAGGCGAATAACACAATTCTCGACGGGATTAAGTCGCCGTGTCTGCATCAGCGTCCCAAGGATAATGCGCAACAAGATGGGCAGGCCACGAACCCAACATGGTTGGGCGCGGGTCACGTTGATGACTAATCGATATGCAGTACACTTGGGAGCAGTCAGACCGCCGCCAGGCCTAAATTATCTGCACTTCTAGCAGTGCTTCGTGGCACAAAGAAAGCCGCAGGACTTGATAGAAAAGCAAGTTCCTGGTTTCATTGTTTTCTTTTTTGTTTATTTCGCTATGTGAAGAGAGATTTTAGCGCGGAATTTTAGTCGGAATTTAGTCGGAATTTGGGCCGGATCCTAAGGCTCCACAGACTGTTTCCACAAATAATGTGAGAGTGTCCTCTGGGAACTAGATCTTTTGGTTGGAAAACAAGCCTTGCGGAGAAGCTGACTTAGAGATTTCCGCAAATGGTTCATTTTCATAAATGCAATCGCTTTTTTTTCGGAGGTATCGTGACCTGTACTGAAGAAATATTGCTCTACTCTTGGAACACCTTAGTGGAAATTTGCTATAGCCGTCGTCACTACGAGTAACGTTGTGCGCATGCGCGTCAGAATAAATGCATTTAGGATTAGATGCTTGTATTAGCCGGAGCGATATTTTACGGCACCTGATGGCCTGCTCTTGCGCTCAGAAATATTGTGAGAACGCCGAACACTATTGTGAAGATAATTTCGTGGTTTGAACGACAGCAGTGAGAACTTGTGGATGCGGTCGGCACTTACTTTTCTTATTTTTGCACAAATTCCAAGAGCTCATCTCCGACAAGCACTCAAAACCTCTGTCAATGTAATAAGCCCTATTTGAGTACGAAATCTCGTATTATCCAAATCCGCGAATTGGGGAAACTAAGCGATTTCCATCTATAAGCGGTGTATTTCGGTGTATACAATCCAATGAGCACATCGGTGTATACACAGACGTTTGCCAACTTTTGTTCCAGCACCGAAAGGAGGCACCCATTGTGCCGCAAACGTAAACTGAAAAAAAAATATCGCAAACACCGACCGGCATTGGCTGCCCAGAATTTTCAGCAATTTTTTGTAGTATCGCAAGGCTGATGCCTCGATGGTGCTAGTTATATTCTGAAAATATGTGCCTGCGCAATGCTACAGAAAGCGCTGTCGTTAGAATAAGAAGTTATATCGTTATGCTTAGGATGCATTTGGAACTTTGCTCATCGAAAGACCTTCTCGTCGCAAAGACCATGTTTTGCGTAGCACTGCGCAGCCCCATGTCGTCACGAAGAACCAGCAGGCAGCACAACACCAGTGGCCTTCAAAGCTTCTTTTTCATTTTGTTCTGAGCAGTCAACAGTTTATTCGACTTCGCGAGTGTCCTGACAGTCAGCAAACCTCCAAGTTTTGGATCCGTCAGTGCGGCGCATTTAGATACATGGACGCCGTGGGGAGTTTCGTGACTGATACGTGACCAAATAGCTATGGCCAAGACGAGACTACGCGTTTAATAATAATAATAATAATAATAATAATAATAATAATAATAATAATAATAATAATAATAATAATAATAATAATAATAATAATAATAATAATAATAATGCAGGTGAGAATGTAAGCATGAACACGCGAGCGACAAAAGCGAAAAGCGCAACCGCGCCCGCCGCGAAATTCATTGGTAGAAATAATATTAGATATAAATGGGATAATTATACATATTGGCATCATTGGAAGGCTACCAATAGCAATTTACTACGCGACGCGATACGGGCCGAATTTGAAATCATAATTAGCCCTGCTTGGTTAAAGGTTACGTGCCAAAGTTCAACTTGATTTCAAGACAGTGATAAGTCATTTCACGTCAATACCAGACACAAGTGTAAGTATCAGCCACTTTGAGTATTATAGTGACTTTGGTTAGCCTGACGCGCAAAGGGCAAAGCTATATTCACAAACAGAATGAACGCCTAGAACTGGGTTGGGAAAAATTAATTATATTACCTCATTATACATGTTCTCGCAATAGCGAAGAGGTGCGCTCTTGCCTAATCGAGGACAAAAGTCTCTAAAAACCGTGAGTGGAAGCCTAAGATTATAGCTCTGTGTTATCGAGTGGCCCGAGATTGCAGTCGGGAAGATGAAAGTCGGAGTCACGGGCTCTAATGTGTGATAGTGAATTAAAATGGTGTTTGAGAGACATTGTATCAATAAGTCCAGTAGCCATATTTCGCAACGTTCCAATGCATTTTCATTCCATTTGGTGCTTGAGGCTCGGCTGCTGACCCGAAAGACGCGGATTCGATCCCGGCCGCGGTGGCCGCATTCGATGGAGATGAAAATCTAGAGGCCCGTGTACTGCTCGACTTCAGTGTGTGTTAAAGAATCAGTGTGTTAAAGAATCCCAGGTGGTCGAATTACCCGGAGCAGTCCACTACGGCGTCTCTCAGTCGCTTTGGGACGTTAAACCCCACAAACCAAACAAACCATTTCCTTCTTGATGTCATTCACAACGAAAGCAAAAGGAAGGGAAGAAAAATGACCAATCACAGTCAAGTATAGTCTGGCCATGGCGCCGCATCCAGTCCGGCCGGGTCACAGGGACAATGCTTCATTGTAGAAGCGCTGCACAGCTTCTCTTCCGAGGCGGAATAAGCGGCGATTGAGCTTGTTAAGCGGGTCAATGTTGTCGTCATGGGCAGTCATTTGTTGGCGTTGGCTCGGGTCCGCCAGTGCGGCATGAAGGTGGTGCAAGTTTATGCAAGGAAGTGGCATCATGGACGTGCATCGTGGAAACCAACCCCCCCCCCCCCCTCAAAAAAATAAAAATAAAAAAGAACGGTAGAAAAGAGAAAGAAGGACAGGACACGCTGGCTATTTCTTTGTCTTTTGTACTTTTTCAATAACTTTGAAATCCTACATTCCTCTTCGAAATCCTACATTCCTCACCTCAATCCAATGAGCGCATAATTATACTTTAAATTTTTTTCTGCTTCCTGCTCTTACCTCCTTTCTCTACCGAAACCTCTCCTCAGCGTTTTTAACACGCCAGCTAAAATCCCCGTTCTTCATTGAAGAGCCTCCCCCCCTCTTTTTCTCAGTTGTAGTCTTTTTATGAATGGCTTCCACCATGCAGACCTACCAACTCACCAGAATGCAGTGTTATGATGGGAATATTGTTTCTACCATAGTCAGCGTGACGCCATTCCACAAGACCTACGTTACCGGTGGCAGTGACCAATGGAAGAAGACTAAATTAGATGAAAACGAAATGAAGCGTTGTCAAGTACGACACCAGACCGCTTATCATGCGTCACGAAGCGTCGTACTGTAAATGTGGCTTTGCTGCAGAAAGAGCTATATTGAGGCAAAGCCACCATAGCGGCATGCATCGCGACCACGATCGCGAGAGAACCCAGTAGCGTGTGTGAGAATCTGTGCATACGTCTCTAAACAAAACGCACATAAGTATTGAAAATACATCAGCATGGCGTGAATGGTCACATGCTTTATATTATGTTGTCGCGAAGCTTTTTAATGTTTTGTTTATGCTCAAAGCCATTGGCACGCGGATTCATCACTTTGCGAAACAAGATGCGAACAGATTGATTGATCTCGAATGATAACAGCCACGCGCAACTGTTTCTGCGTTGTTAAAGACTGTAAGCTCTAAACCGCGACCGTTGGAGGTAGCTATGGTGTGCAGCACTTAAGAGCTGCTTCGGCGCCCGAATTTCTTATCAACCGAAAAAACAAGTTTGCCTGTTTTAAGTTTGCCTTCCACTGACTGCAGGGACACAACTATCTGCTCGTTGATTTTCAGAATACAGGCGATGAACACATGAAAATACTATCGGGAATTCATAAACTAGATATTTGAGCTTAAGTTTCCGAAGTGGAGCGTTTGTTCGGATAGTGCACAAATGTGTCTCTTCTGCGCCTTCGCGGCAGAAATGCTGCGGCATGACAAACTCACCTTGTGAAGGAGGAAATACGTTGCGCATTGAGTTGAATGTGGGTAACGACGGGAACGAGTGGTCTCCATGTTTTATTTCTATTTGCACTCTGTATATTTGTTGCGTTAGTCCAGATGTTATGGCATTCGCAAATACAGCACTACTGGCCGCTAGCATTCTCGGGTTGAATTATGGTACACCTGTGTGCCATAGATGATTCTGTGCGCGTTGAAGTTTCCCGGGTGCCGGTCAGAACCAAATTGTATCCTTCCGAAATGGCGCGTGTCATAACCTGAGTACACTTCTTGAACAAAAAAATCGCGTTTTTTTTTAAATTCGCACTTGGTAGCCCGGCGCCGTATCTACGAAATACGACACAGATGAGGCAGTTTCTATTAGGTTTACGTTTAATTAATCCTTACCGATTTTCGCTCCGCTTGAATACGGTCCTGCGAATCCGGAAATCGTTTAAATTTTTGTTCAGTGGTAGAAAGCCTAAGTTCCTGAACCACCGTGGCGCTAAATGTTTAAATAGCAATGTTCAAACTACGTTTCGTTTGAGCGAAGTTTTGACTAGCAATAGCTCTGGAGGAGAGCTGTCGTTTGCATAAAAAAAGCACAAGTCGATACCCTTACATCTGATACCGTATCACTTGTTCCTACTTCCTAAAAGACGGAGAAAAAAAGGCAACGCGGGGTTAATGCGAGCGGATTAAAGAGAGGGTTCAAGTAATCCGTCCGCTTTAGCTAATTACTGTTTGATGAGGCGAATAGGCGCATCTGAATAACCCTCAACATTTGTTATAAGCCGTGGCGTTTTCAGAGCAAACGTTATACAGCAAATCACTGGGCGGATAAGGCGGCCCTGAATGCCTCCACATAAAACCTATGCGTCAAGGAATCCTGCCAGATGCATATCGAACACCTTGTTCTGTGTTATTCTTGTTGAAAACAATTGCGCACTAGTTAAAGGTATCACCGTTAATCGTGACGCATGCGGAAATCGATGACGTTCACGTGCGCACCTTGTCTCCAATTTGTCAATAATTACATGTATACACCTATGACCAGATTCGGAAGTTCTCGCTTATTATTCATGCTTGTACAGTTGCAGAAAAGAAATCTCGCATCCTTTAAGTGCACAGTAACCTTACCGTTGAGCCACGCTATATGTGAAGGACACGTGCTGCTGCAAACTGATAGCATGTTTGAATTTTCGGAGGTGCTTCCTTTGTCGAAAGCTAGTGACTTGCGTTTACACGATTACTGTGAACTGCGGCGCTATGATAATTTCCATGCTTGGCAAGGAGAACGGCATGCGTGCGTTTTAACTTCGACACGTACAAACTATAGCCACTGCAAGCCAGCCGTGGAAAGTCGGTCTCTCAGCATGAGTCAGCCGTGGAAGTTTGGTCTCGCTCTTCGATTGCTTTGCTTCCCGGAGCTATCAATGTCCTTAGATTCCTCACGAGTGATCTCTCGGAACTGATGCTCGTTTGCATCGGCAGATGAACAATCGTCACCCCTCTACCTCCTTTTCTTTTGTGCCTTGAATTAGCAGTACGAAACGTTAAGTAATCCGACCGACGGATATGCAGGAAAGGTGACATCGAGCGGGTGACCTGAGCATCGCGATCTTTTCACAGAATCCTCTTAGCTTGTTCATCTAATTGGGGCTCGCTAGAATGGACACTCTAACCAAGCTTTTGTTTGCCAGTTGGCATTGCGTCTTACCGAAACCTTCGCTGCCGCGAAGGTCCACATGTCGCATCCGTGAGTACAAGTTCCATCGTGGTGCTATCAAGAAGTCGAGTTCGTACGCATGGGCCACCGGTTGCTCTTAAATATACTCAGCGGATTCTGAGTGCGTTTATAGCCGACTGCTCCATCCACTTGTGAACTCAATGCCTTTGCAGCTTTCAACTAACCCGCAGCCTATCTTTTGAACACTAAGACACTGAGTTCCAGCGATGGATTGGCCTACTAGAAAACACGGGCGTCTCTTTTATATCTGGCCGATGAGGGGCTTCAAGCCACAGGAGCGCTCGCTCTCTCCTCGAATCATAAACGCTCACGCGAAGGTTCCTTTTATCCGCCTGCAAAGCCGATCGTCGAGGAGTGGTTACGAGATTCGGTTCGAGCCCCGACCCGAGCTTTTTGTCCAGCGATCGGCGACCTCGCTCGGGCGATCGCATCCACTCGCATCTCTTCCCCGTAAGTGCCGCACTGTTCTCACCGTTCATTTTTTGAGAACCGACTCTTTTTTTTCCTCTCCGCCTGTTTCATTTCTCGCCGCCGGTGTCCGAAGGCGGCGCGCGCCGGGAACCCCGCCTCCGGGCGAGCTCGTTAAGGCATTGATGGGGGGCCCTAATGACATTAGGCCTCTACGGCCATCGATCGCCGCCACGGCGCGGCGTTGCCAGCAGCAGCGGCACAAGAACAACTCACCCTGTCCTTGGAGCTGTCCGTCGCGGTGTCTCGGCTCCTGGAGCGCGTACAGCGGCGACGCCAGCTCGGTCTTGCGCTTGTCGCCGCCGCAGTCGGGCTGCCCGCCGTGCGTCGACGGCACGACGCCGAGCCGCTCATCGCCGGCCACCGACACCGGCGCCTGGAGCCGGGGGTCTTCGGCGGCCACGGCGGCGGCAGCCGCCGCCATGGCGCTGCTCCACAGCTGGAACCGGCCGTCCAGCGCTGCGGCAGCCTTGGGGCCTGACTAACGAGCAATGACTAACGAAGTTATCGCGCCCAATGCGCCCGGCCCGAGTCTTATAAAAGCGCGCCCGGCGACGGCTGCCAGGGGGACACGCCCACGCAGCCCCGCGGAGCTCCCATTGGCCGTTGCCACGGAGACCGCATCCGCAGGGCCTCCTCCTCCCTCATCCGCGACCGTCCGGAGCCGCTCCGGCGCCGATCGAACGCTGCTCCAGCTGGGGGAGGAGCCCCGACGGGAAGCTGCGACGGCGCCGGTGATGGCGGCTGCACTGCAACGCAGCATAAGCACGCGCGAAGGTTTGAGCCCGGTTCTGGGGAAAGCCGTCTTTCGTGGAGCAAAGGCTTACTTCCTAGATTTTAAGGAGCACATGGACACAGCAGCATGATGTCATGGCTAAAACGTGATGGCTGGATTCTGTTAGAGAAAGTTGTCATTTATCGAGCAAATGCTTTCTCACCAGGAGTACATAAATACAACAGCATGATGTCGTGTATAAGACGAGGTGGCTGGTTTCCATTAAGTACCAAAGCGACGCTGGGACAAGATTGCGCACTGTTTTATTTAATGTAATTGTCTTAAGGTATGTTCTAGTGTTTTGTAGACTTTGGGGTGTTTTCTACCTGAATGAAGGAGCATTTTTTACTGCAAAAATTAAGCTCTTTAAGACAAATCCGAGGATTATTTAAGGAACGAATCCCCATTACTGGTGAGTTACAACGCGGACCTCATATATATACCTCGTCCAAGACCATGTGCACTGAACAACGACTGAATGCAACGAAGGAAAACAGGGTATACAGCGGAGGAATGCTAAAAAGATGTAATTGATACGTCACACTAGCTTTTATCCGGCTGTAGTAAATCTTACACTTAACTGACTTACGCGCGAAGAACCCGGTCGATGTTAATGGGCTTCCTCGCCTCTCTTTAATTCAATCTTTCCTGCCAAGCAACCAATAAAGTCGCGGTGTAAGCGGGTGGGTAACGAAATAAGCCTAAATTGGCGATAAAGCTAGGCCACGCGTGAGCTTGGTGGGTGAAAAAAAATTAACGAAAACGAAGAAAAGCAGGCGTATACAAAATCCTATTCATGCGTAGAAAGAAAAGAAACCGATTTCTTGTTGAGGAAACTTAGCATTGCACGGTAAGACTCAACACAAGCAGCACTGACTATCCCGTCTTTAATGATGAATTGCACAAAATCTCCTATATTTACAATGGTCTAAATATTTTCTTCTTTGCGGTGGCCTCAGCATGCTTTTTTGAACATATAGGAAACATCGTTTTCCACCAGAAGGTTGCGAAAATGTTTACTCAAGTCCACAGCGTCGAAAGTGTAGTGCATGCCTCTTTCGATTTCTTTCCCCAGCTTTTGTGTGAAGTAAAATGATGGGTGCTGGGCATGGCCCACTTTTTATGCTAAAATTTCAGGTTATCACTGAAGCCTGAGAAATCTTGTGAGACATAATCAATGACTTCTTCAGAAATGCTGAGCATAATCGACACTGTACGAGGCTCGTTGAAACACGTGCCGACGGTGCCTCTTCGGCACCGTCATTAAAACAGGCATGTAGCGGTTGCGCCGCCGCAGTTTAGAGAGAAAAAGGCCTGGAACGCGCAGAGAAGATGAATAGGGTACGTAGTAGTTTGAACAGTTTTTGGAAGTGCGTACCTTGCCGCGCACTTGTGACGACGCATCGTAAGGGTGATTGCAACCTCATAAAACGCTGTCGCTCATCACTTGCTCTATCTTTTTGCACCTTCAGGGGTGCACGGCCCGATTATCATCCTTAGCCACACTAATCTCTCGAACGCGGAAGGAACTCGAATCCTCAACCGTCCCAAGTCTAGCTACAGAGCCAGGCGCACGGCTGCTTCCAAGCCTTTTGAGCCGTAAAAATTTTTTCATAAAGTCTGCACGTGTGAGGAAAAATAAACCACTTGATAGTATTGCCTGAACAAAGACAACATACCAACTAGCTCAAGTAGAAGCCTTATTCAAAGAGTCGCCGTCTTCTGTAGTAGACTATATATGCGCTGCCTCGAATATACTTTGTTTTTAACTACACTTTATGTAACGTTGTTGCGAAAGCCACATTAGCGCAGCAAGAGGTAGGTTTGGTTTATGGGTGTTTAACGTCCCAAAGCGACTCAGGCTATGAGGGACGCCGTAGTGAAGGGCTCCGGAAATTTCGACCACCTGGGGTTCTTTTACGTGTACTGACATCGCACAGCACACGGGCCTCTAGAATTTCGCCTCCATCGAAATTCGACCGCCGCGGCCGGGATCGAACCCGCGTCTTTCGGGCCGGCAGCCGAGCGCCATAACCACTCAGCCACCGCGGCGGCCGCAGCAAATAGCAATCAGAATCTTCGAGAGTCTTCAAACTCAAGGACTGTTCATGACTGCCTCGTGCCAGTCATTTCGAAAATCGTGAAAACGAGAATCGCTCTTCTAAACTTCTCGCATCCAGGTCGCGGAATTAGGCGCACGTTATCAAAGCTCCGGCCAATTAGGACTGTTACAAGTTGCGAACGGGTTTGAGAATTCGGCCTTTTATTCGTTGCCGGCACTTGTAGCTTCCACAATGCCGCAGCGTTTTCGTGAAACAAGGCGCATAGCAGTAACCCTCACTTCGTAGAAGTGAACTGTTCTGACAAATGCGTACCTGACAACATCAGCCTGTTTCTGAAAATTGCATTGACTGAAAAAAAAAGAATGATCTAAAAGAAAAAAAACAAGTTTTCAATATAATTTCTTTCAGTCGTAGCTATGTTCAAAAAACCTCATTGTCCCTACTTGCTGAAAGTATCAGTATCTCCACATCATCCTTACAGGGATGTAAAGAAAAAGAAACAGAGGAAAAAAACGAACGCACTGGTGCAATTTTGTTCAAGAAAAGAATAAACCCTTCGATCAACAACTCTCAGTTCGAGGCATCGCCTCATTCGAAACATTTCTCGCCTTCATCTATTGAGAAAACTTCAATAAATGACAAAACAGCCGCTACAGCTGGTGATATGCCTTCAGAAATATTTATTCACGGTTGTGATCGAAAATCGCTGCCAAGTCACAGCGCCAACTAATCGAAACTTTCAATCAACCAATTGGAATCTCACTTTATACCTTTCGCTTTCGCACAATGGGCACTCCTCTGTATAAACGCGCATGACTCGTAGGTAGTAACAATGGGCAGCATAGGTACCACTCCTTTGACTTTGACTACAGGAGTTGTTTTGAGCCTTAGTCTAAAACAGACCGAATAGTAAAAAGCTAACTAGGCTGTAAACGAACGTTCAGAAGCAGCAGTAGTACTCAACGACTGAATAATTCCGTAACTAATACGCCTGACATTCACTTAAACCGGAAACGAAACAGAATCGTGAGTCGTTTAAGCATACAGACGTCCACACACTTGACGCAAACGCACAGGGCGAGCGTATACCAATATTGGTCATTACATAACAAGTTTATCATATCACGCGTTTGACGTTTTGGGTGCACTGTGGAGCAAGGAGACCTCTAGCGCCGCCTACAGTAAAAATTAAAATACACTTTTAACGTGTTTTGTCAAGTTTATGAAAGGCTGCGAGGATGCACAAGGAATGATAGCTGGGGGGGGGGGGGGAGAGGAGGATACCGGACGCAGGAAGGGGTAGCGGGACGCGTATTGCAAGAAATCACATTAGTGTACAGAAAGCCCGAAGGAAGGAATGGCCGGTTAACGCGTGCTGGGTTCCCCTTCAGCACTCGCAGCCTCCGTTCCATCTCCCTTGCGCATGCCCTCTTTCATTCCTAACGTGTATACGCGAGCCTTCTTTGATCTCGCTGGAGCGTGGCCTCGTCTCCTAAGAGATGCGCCTCAGTTCACGGCTGAACTCGGTTGAGCGCGGTTCCAAGGAAGGCCTTTGCCATAAGAGGAGAAATAAAAAAGCTCACACTAGGGAAGATGTGACGCAACAAATATGAAGAAAGGCAGCAAGCAAACAAGCAAGCAGCAAGAAACGAAGACTAAGAACTACGAGGAAAACAGGGAGAGGAAGCGCCACCTAGTGGCGACACGGAGTCAGAGCCCGTTAGAGGGCAGGACCGGTCGTGTAGTAGCTTGCCTCGCGACGCCATATGCGCCATGGTCAAAGAGCCCCGGCAAGTTTGGAAGCAGGGAGAAAAAAATAAGCAAGCGAACATGAAATAGAAAAGAACGAACACATTCGGGAGAGTCGCCCGTTGCTTGGTTCAACCCGACCTCCCTTTGCTTGCAGCTCGACTCTTTCGTTTTCTGTTCCTGTCTCCATTAGCAACGGGAGTCCCGGGAGCCGAGTTCATCTCCTCTACGACCAGGAGCCGCTCCTTTCTTTCTTCTTTCTTTGACTTGCGCTTGCAGTTCATTTACCCGTGCTGTTATCTTCGTTCGCTTTTTCCGTGACCTTTCGACTTTATGCGCTTTTCATCGTCGTCGCTTTTTCTACCTTCCTATCTTCTGTCGCGTTGACGACAGCCAGCGAGCGTCGCAGCGCGTCGTCTTTCCAGGACCACGTCTCTTGCGAAGCGTGCGCGCGGGAGCGGCCGAGACCGTTTCCATGGCGACGAGAAAACGAAGTTTGCCCGACCGCGTAGTTCTTCCCCTCTTCCTCTTCTTTTTGACTCGGTCTCGATGAAGCGCTCCTCTCTCCTACTCCGCCGCCGCCACTGTCCAGCCTACCCTCAGTTCATCGATTCGAGATTCGCGAATATAAATGCGCTCGTCGCCGCATTTTTTTTTCGTTTATGTCCCTTATTTTCATTCGTCTGGGTCGTTCAACTTGACCCTGAATTACGCGCGTGGTTACGCCGCTCGACTTAACCTTAATTGATCGCTCTGGATACGATTAGTCGGACGGCGAAATCGCCATCGTCCGGCGAGCATTTCAACAAAAAAAAGCTACGTGTGTATAGTTGCTTTTGATGCGACTTTGAGAGGCAGTAAAGATAAGGAATCAGGTCCATCGCGCGATATTTAAGCCTTTCTTGTAGCTCATTCAGATAGTGTTTCTGGCTCTAAGTTATAGAGGTGCCCAGTGCGTGAAAATGTTTTCTTAATGTTACACACAAAATAAAGATGCAATGTTTAGGTGTTTCGTGCCTGGATTTTTTAGCGCGCTCCATTAGAGTTTTTCCTTTTCCTTTTGTCGCATTATTATGAGTGCACATTGTTTGCAGAAATGTGTTGCCAAAATTTGCTCATTGGATGTGTCTTGAAGTTGCGCACGTTGTTGTTTGCTTGTTAGAGCTGATGCTTCTCGTTTTTATCCACACGATTTTCTTTCTCTGGTCGATCGTGATAACTCCGCATTTGAGGTTCTGCTCAACTAAAAACAATACATACTTTTCTATCAACATCGTCCTTCATCGCGGTCCGAGCATAGTAGCAGACCAAAGAATCATAGTTCAAACAAGTATTTACTACTTTTGCAGAAAATAACGCTTCCATCCTGTTCCCTTATTGTTTCACTTCCCGTTTTCGTTATAAATAATGCGGGAAAGCCAGCTTACTGTCATAACTAATTTTTGGTCGAACGTTCGTTGTTGCAATTTGGCTTCTCCTTTGCATTACTCTTAATGCGGAAACGCCAACTTGTCGTAAAAATCACTTGTGGTCGAACGTTCTTTGCTGCAATTTGGCTTCTCCTTTGAGGTACGCTTATTGCGAGAAAAGCCAGCTTGTCGTAAAAGTCACTTTAGGTCGAACTTTTTCTTTTTTTTCAGTCTGGCTTTTCCTTCGTGTTTTTACTAATGCGCTAAAACTAGCTTGCCGTAGCAAATCACATTTTGATTCTTTTTCTTTAGTTTGGCTTCTTCTTTGTGTTTTTCTTAACGCGGCAACGCTAGGCTTGCCTTCACAAACCACTTTTTGTTTAACTTTTCAATTCGGCTTCTCCTTTGTATTTTAGTTAATGCGGTAAAGCCAGCTTGCCGTCATACAACCGTAGTTGAACTCGCCGACCGTTTTAAATAATTAGCCTGATCAAAGCGAAAGTATCAGTTAATTTCCGATTCCCTATAATTGTTCATTTCGACGGTCAAGATAAAATTCGTTGCAAGCAGCACACCCTTCAAAACGCTGCGGGCCAATGAAACGGCATAAAGATTTGTCTGGACTCCAAGGGAGGCGTGACAATTTCTGGGTGCCTTTCAGTACTTGAAGAAAAGAACGTTCAAACACGACTCAAATTTTGACTACTGTTCTGAACGATACAAATGCGCTACTTGCCATGTATAGACCGCAGAGTCACGTGATCACTCTGAGAACTACGCACTATACATAGGCAGTGATGGGGTGACACCACGTGTCTATTAGCACCGGTACATTTAGGGCTAGCTCTCACATCCTCACCAAGCTTTTAGTATGCACCTTTCTTCCGTTCACTGCATTCTCCTAGTTGAGAGCCAGTTGATATAGTTTCGTGGTGGTGACGACACCGTAGAGGAACAGGTCGGTGCACATGGAAGTGAAACGAACTTTTTGTTGGGCTGACCTGCACCCACAAAGAATTTAACAACTCAGTGGTGGGCGATAGCAGCATCCGTGATCGGCGGTTGACGACGAACCGAATCGCCGCTGTTTTCGGCCGCGCTCGATTTAAAGCTGAGGGATAACTTTCGAGATAAGGCATGGCAATCACCTATTATAATATCGAATAACGTAGGAGACACTTGCGCGCGGTTGCAATCATTCCATATAAATCTGGATGCATCTCCCGGCGCAAACGAAGTGATGAAGCCGCGTGCCGGCAGCTTTGAGCATAAACAGCACAAAGCTTCGCGCCACTATGTTAGCACGTGTAAACCGAAGTCACTACAGTTTGTGCAAAAGTCATGAACCGAGAAGTGAGTATCAATTCGACGCTCCCGGGTAGATTTTTGTGCGAAAGCATTGTTCCGATGAGTGAACCCAGATCAAGTTCTTGGGCTGTTTATATGCTCGCGGTGTATGTACGCTTGCGGTTTTGTGGATTTGTGCTAAGTGAAAGTAATAAATAAAGATATATCTACGACTGGGATTCGAACCCGCGGCGGCTTGAATAGATTAGCATCGCAGGCCGCTGCGCGAGAGTGCTAGGATATCGCCGCATCCGAACACGTGCAGCGCGCACTATCGCGCTATGCATTGCACATCGTATTCTTCATCCACTAATACTACTTTCAAACTAATATCCGCGCTTTGATCTAGGTGGCGGTAGTGACAGAGAGATGCGCGCTGCATGCGTTGGCGTGGACAGCGTTGTGGCAGAAACAAGGCGCAAGAGCATTACGCGCTGGCGCTCACAACATTGCTGCAGAAATGCGGCACTGGAGCATAGGACGCCGGCGTACATTGGGTGAATTGGCACTGGCGATGAAAAAGTTGATGACGCGCATAATTGGCTCCCTGGGTCAGCTAGCACGCATCAGTCGCGCTTTCAAGCACGTGGCGGTGGTGTCCACCTGCAAAAAACTGTGCCTTTTTTTTCGCACAATATTTCGGGCTTGGCAATGCTAAACGAAACCAATTTTTAAGTTCATGCTGTACAATATTACAACAACTCTCGTAACACGAGTGAAATCTCACTGGCATCACAGATTTGAGTCATTAAGTTACTGACAATCGATGGCTTGTTAATAATTCTCCCTAGAGTAAAGTATTTCTGCTATAGCAAGCACACGTCTTTTTTTTTTCATGGCATAGCAGAAGTGTTTCGCGACGTTTGTTAATTTTTTGCGTGTGGAATTGAAAATTTTGAGTAATACAGGATTAAAACGAGTGTTGCGATATGGTGCGGACGTCGATCCGAGCGACTCTACATTCGCGGCTTCTAAAAGGGGACGTATTCATTTTTGAGAACCTGCTGCTGAGAATACATGAGACTAATATCTCTTGACTGCTATAACTGGATTGCAGCGCAGGATTGCGGACGCCACGTCATTGTGACGAAATCGTGACGTCGACATGAGAGCTTGGTGTGCTCATAAGTTTAAGACCAGGATAGGGCCACTGCGCTTACCCTTTACACGTTCTTTCATTGATAGCGTCAGATTTGGTTAATGATATACACCACGTACCTGAGACCAGAATTTTTTTATCTTATCTGGCATTTTTACACGAGCGTTTGCAAGATAGAGACGCCCGCAAATAGGTTTTTGGACACTAAAATTAAAATTAAAAAAAAATTAATTTCCCAGCAGTCTCATCATGCAGCCAAGAACCTGTGAAAGCCCGGCTGCGTCTCCAGGCAGAGAGAAAATTCAGCTTTTTTTGTGCTTTCGGCGTTAAGAAAACTTTTGTGTGTCCCCGCATATGCTTGACAAGGAAACAGAACTCCCAGGTGTAGTTTCACACTTTGATTTAGGGAAGGAAAACAGCAGCTGCATTGCCCTCTCCCAACTCATTAGAGTGCTCACTTTAAACACGTGTCCAAACATGGACACGGGCATGTATGGGTATGCCCATACATTGCCGAGAGTGACCACGCTCCGGCCTACACGACGTTCGCATTGAAACAGCAGTTAAACTGGAGAGGTTTTTTAGTTAGAATTGTTTACTTGTAATTCAGAGAGAAGAGGGCTGCCTGCCACTTGAGGTAGCAAAAAAATAATAATAATAATTTTTTGGGGGGAAAGGAAATGGCGCAGTATCTGTCTCATATATCGTTGGACACCTGAACCGCGCCGTAAGGGAAGGGATAAAGGAGGGAGTGAAAGAAGAAAGGAAGAGAGAGGTGCCGTAGTGGAGGGCTCCGGAATAATTTCGACCACCTGGGGATCTTTAACGTGCACTGACATCGCACAGCACACGGGCGCCTTGGCATTTTTCCTCCATAAAAACGCAGCCGCCGCGGTCGGGTTCGATCCCGGGAACTCCGGATCAGTAGTCGAGCGCCCTAACCACTGAGCCACCGCGGCGGGTTAGCAAAAAATGGCAAAATGATGCTTTTTACGAGAGTGCTTCTACGTGGTTTGCAATCTATCAGTGCAAGAGAGAAGAGGCTAGACCTTACAGCTATTTTTATACAGTTCAGTAGATGGAGTAGCAAGCGGCCGCAGTTGCCTGGCGATGACTTAGGAGTAGGTTAGGAGTATCCGGACATGACAGTTACGGTAGCTAAACCAAAGCCAACGGTATTTACCTTGGTGAAACTTCCATGCGCAGCTATTATTCTAATATGTTAACAGTCACTTTAAGCTTACAGGAACCAGCTGGCATCTTGTGAGGCTACTAAAAAGGAAAGAAAATACTGAACAAGCATGAAGTTATATTCATACTGCAGTAAATAAGTTTGTATGTCTGCGCTGTCGTTGAAAAGAGAATGACACATTAGGTTGTGCTCGCGGTGACGCTTTGGTTTCACGTTGCATTCAACGCACCTGTTTTTTGAGGAAAAAATAATTTTGACTTTTTCTTTCTGCTGTCACGAAAAGATCGTTATCAGGATGACCATTACTAAAAAAACAAGTTTGTTCACTGAGTCGAACGATGCAGTTTTGTTGTTTATAAGGTTTTTTTCCTTATCTCGGCCCTGTTAGTGTTCAGAAAGTATGCGGTCTGAGACCCGGTAGAACACACTTCATTAAGTCATTGTGTAACCTCGCCTTTACACACTACACTTGTGTGCGGGTCACCCTTCTTGAAATAACTCACTAATGTGTGTATAGATCAAGAAGACTATTTAAGCTGTCTCTGTGTGAGAAGCACCCACAGTTGTTTTTTTCTGTACAAATGAAAATCCTTCAATCGTTACTCCTTCATCGTTTTAGTACCGTTTGTTGGATTGAGGAAAACGAGAGCGTTGAGACGCCAACCGGACAGCTTTATTCCAGCCCAGCGAATGCCGGCACGAGCACGAGACGCGTGCCAGCCGCCGCGAGCCTCACGCGGGCGCACAGCCGCGCAGCCAAGCCAAGCCACGCAGACGGCCTAGCGACTACATGTGGCTACTGCCTATAACATCTCCCCTGACAGAAAAGCAACCTCTTGGGAGGAATGACGCAACGTCCACACCTGGTGTGCCGGTGGGAGGCGTCAGCGCAGGTTGTTTGTGAATCTTCTTGAGAAACTGAAGTCCCAGACTTCATCTCCTTCCAGAAGGGTCGGAAGTTGCCGTACGCCATGTCGTCTATCGTAATCTCTTCGCTGCTGTTCGCAGTATTGGGTTTCAAAATTCCAGAAGTTCAGTGGCGTCTGGCAAACGGGGAACAAGCCTTCCGGGAGTCAGAGGAATCTTTGTCCGCAACCGCCTCGCCATCAATAGTTCAGAGGGGCTGTAGCCATTTTTCAACGGAGTTGACCTGTAGGACAAGAGGGTCAGGTACGGGTCTTGGGTCTTCTTCATTGAAGTTTTGATGATTTTTTACCGCAGCCTCAGCGAGTCCGTTGCTCTGAGGGCATTGTGGGCTTGATGTGACGTGTTTGAACCCGTATTCTTTAGCAAATTTAGCGAAGTCGGAGGACGAGAACTGCGGACCATTATCGGAGACTACTACCTCTGGAATGCCGTGCCGGGCGAAAATTGATTTGCAGTGATTGATCACTGTACTAGATGAGAGCTTCTCTAGACGAGTCAGTTCCGGATATCTGGAGTAATAATCGGTCACGATTAACCACCAGTGGCTGTTTAAGAAGAACAGGTCCATTGCAACTCTCTCCCATGGTTTTGAAGGAAACTAGGTGCTTCGAAGGGGCATTTTTCGGTTGCTGGACGTCGTGACACATTCTGGACAATGTTTTATCGTGGTTGCGATGTCTTTGGCCACTGTAGGCCACCAAACGGTGTCCTTGGCGCGAGCTTGCGTCTTCGTAATGCCGAAGTGGCCTTCGTGCAGAAGACGCAGAATTTCGTTCCTGCACGTGAGTGGGACAACCACCCGGGCTGCGTAGAGTAGCAGATCGTCCTCCTAGCGACTGCATGTGGCTACTGCCTATAACACCGTTCACGTTTCCTCCTGCACTACGGCTTGAAAGCGAATTTTTAGCGCTGGTAAAAACAATTGCTTCGAAAATAGCCGCATGTAGCTTCTGAGCCAGAAGTAACCAGGCTGTGCTTACCACTTCTCGCGCTATGAAGAGACTTAGTTCCCTGAAGAGAAAGGCAGCTACCGTCGGATAAGTTATGTTTACAGCCAACAAGGTCTGGAGACCGCAGTGTCACCGCTGTGACAGCAGATAGTTTTTTTTTTTTTGCGATGGCAGCGCGGTTACCCCTGGACAAAAACTGTACACATACCCGGCTGTGAATCGCTTCTCCGAAAATTCTAGCGCTGAGAGCAGGCTTGAACTCAAAGGATATAAGGAAAGTTGCTATAGCGCAGTGAACATCCCAATAACGGCAGTGCTTTCATTACGTTTGCTCGACAACCAAAAGACGCACCGTAAAGTAAAGCAGTTTTCTGAAAACATTTCAGTAATCTTGTCTCGATTGAAATTCACTCTCCGTCCACTATCTTATTTTTGTTCTTTTATTCGAATATCTTTTAACATTCTTAAATAGAGACAGGAATGTTCTTTCAGAGTTGCTCCCCGGCATATGAAATTGAACGCGCAGGCCGCAGGCATGCTCACGATACAGGGCAGAATATGTATAGTATATTGCTTTATTAAAATGAAAATTTAGTGTGCTACTTTGAACGAATGATATTTCCTGGTCCCCTTATAATCCAACAATGTCTTTGATTTCGTCGCATCGATGAGCCAACTCATTTAAAAGGAAGATTTCGCAGCAACAGCTTTCAGTGGCTCAAATGCGAGATTTCGGCCATGCGCTCTAAACAAAGGGAGTAAAAAGGGAGTAAAGTATCCTCTAGTGCACACCCATTATTAAAAGGGTGTGCGCTAGAGGATACTTTACTCCCTTTTTTACTCCCATATAGGCGTATTTTTGTTTAGAGTGTGACGACGACCGCATTCCACGCAGCTCCGAGAGGAGGCACGCGCAAGAGATTGCCTGCTCGCGCTTGCCACGGCAGAGGGGCATGTGCAGGCTCGCTGAACATGCCGGCAGGCTCATGCCGGATGTTTTATTCCTCGAATAGGGGGTCATGCTCTGGCCTTATTCGTGTTCTAGGCGGCGTTGAGTAGGCGCCGTATGTGGAAGGAGGGGCTTCCAAATGTGGAAGCCGGTAGCGGAGTTGGTGTCGTGACGACAGGCACTATGTGTGATGAGAGGAATGACAAATGCAGATGCCAACTGCGGTTGGTGTTGCTGGAGTGTTGAAATTGGTCACCGGCCAAATCGTACGACGCGAAGGCGAGGGTGGCGTCGCTATTCGGGGATAAACACGTTGCATATCATTCCCTCGCTCAGATGCGATAAAAAATCCGGCGATAATGGAAAAAATGGCGCCTGCCACATCAAATATATTGTAGGGCTGTTTCAAATAGTAAGAAAAAATCGTTTAATCCTTCACAGGAGGTTATTTTGGTGAAATAGTAAGCTGTCGCACGTAAGAATTTGGGAGTTTGGATTTTATAAGTTATTTTTTGTAAGTTTGTAACAGGAGGTACCCTGTGCAACCTTTAACTGTGGGATCTCCTCCTGTATTTAACAAATATGTGCTTGTACTGTCTGTTCGTTTAAATAAACTGATTATAATTTTGAAGGAGTGGTGACGAACTCATTAAACTGCGAAAGGCATTGAAACTCGTAGCATCAAGTTTATTTGTGCATCACGTGATATAGACTTAGAGTACGTGGTGTGCACGGGTAGAGTGTGTTTGATTGAACTTGCGATCTGTTTCACATCATTTCCTCTCTAACGTAACCCACCGTCACGGATGTGTTCTGCACGTTAGGCGAAGGCTAAGACAAATCATTTTTTGTACGGTTTGAAGGTCCCGGAGGAGCGCAGCCTTTAAGAGGAGGTTGCGAAGCGAAGTGCTTGAGCGCAAACCACTCTGCAAATGTAAACATGTTGATGTTTACACCCGCCAGTTATCAAACAAAACTTGTAGGAAAATTTACTTTACTGAACCAACGCATGCAGTAACCATCGCAGCACTTAAAAATCCTCTTTTTCTGAGCACATCACGCAGGCTTCCTTTTAAGAGAGCTGTTGCGCAGGCCGTACACTAATAGTTTAAAACGCTCAAGGCTTAGCGAGAGCTAGCACGCCTGCTCTCCTGTGTTAGTGGTCAGCGCTCCTTGGATAACACAGAACGAAGCCGTTTAGTTCATTCTCTTCGGTGGCAAATACATACATTTTAGAATATGTTTATCGAGATGTTTGTGCAGCTGGCTAGCGCTTCGATATACTTAAGCACAGCTCGTACGTCACATGCAGCTCAAATAAAGCTTTTTATGAGAATTCATCGCTCAGCGTAGAGACCGAAGTGTTATTTGTTGGTTCAGTGCAGGCCACATTAAAATGGAGTGCGGAAAGTTGATGTGTTACAGCCGGCAGGTGTATTATTTGCAAGGAGCACAGGAAATTCAGCGCATGAATTCAGACCCAGAACTTAAAAATCCATGAACATCTTTTGTTTTTTCTTTCTTTGGCTCTTTGCTGTTTTTTTTTTCTGTCCTTCATATCGCAATCGTAGAACTTGCAGGGGTAGAGCACGGCGCAGGTGTGTTGGAGCTTCGATCGGTAATTACCTGCGTATGTCGTTGCGGAAAACCTGTTTGATGTCTGTGTTACGCCGCTATTTTCCTGTTCCCTATTCTCTTCTCACCACTAGTAGCGACAGCAAGGGGGGGGGGGGGAGGGGGGGCGCTAAGTGAAACACACTCGCAGCCTCCGACCGCAACGCGCGCGCCGGGGCTTGCTGGTCACCGGAGCCCAAAGGGAGCCGACACATTACGCCTAATCTCTTCACCATACACGCTTTTCACGGAGAGCGGAAAATGGCGACGAGGGAATGGGGAGGGGGGAGGAGAGGGGGGAGGTGGGTGGAGTGCCACCGACGCATTCACCTACTAGCTATACGAGGGGAAATAGGGGACGTGTCGAACGGGGAGAGTCGTAGCACCAGCAACGTACGTTCAGTAGGGTGATGACGTCCGCAGGGACGGGTGACGAGAGACACGTCGCCCCACAGTAGCGAACACATGGGTCGGAATGGATGCGCGCGTGTGTATACCGCGCTTTCCAGAATGTAAGCTGACACCTTTAAGCAAGATTCTGGATTCAACGAAGCTTAGTCGCTCTCCCGAACGTCACTGCAACGTCGCCCGCAACTTGTATGGCTCAAACGCGATCGACTAGTTGTCAGAAAATAAACCAAAATTAGAAAACTGGTCTAGCAGGCAGTCGAACCATCCTAAATAATAAAATAGTAATATAGCGTAGTAACAATAATAGAAAAAAGACATTTTACTGTCGTTTCATCAATCGGTCTGTTATGGCTGCTTGACACTACATCCGCTACGTCTCTGTTCACTTTAAACGGAGATCCACAGTTGTTGAATTTGCATTGCTCACTTGGCTTCGCCCGTGGCAGCTCTCTTGCAATCGGCTGCTTATTTGAGCAGGTACTGTGCTAAAACGCGTACATACGCACGACTTATCTACGTCAGTGACGCGAGGGATATAGTGCAGAAAGCTTGTCTTCGTTTACACGGTTACACAGTGAACATATTTACATATATAAAACCTTCAACATCCTTACGAACTTCTTGAAGAAGCATAAGCTACTAGGCCGGCCAGGTTAGGATGACGATTTCGATATAATAATATAAGGCGAAGAAAACAAAAACGGTTTTTGAAAACAGTGCAAATGGACGAAGTAAAGAATTGAGAATCCGCCTCTTTCTTTTTTTACTTTTCTTATAGCGCGAAAGCTGCCCACAAGAAACTACGCTGCATGTATTTCTTCCTTTTCGCGTTCTCTCGTCCGACCTCTCGCACTACTTTCGAAGAAAAACAAAACAACTTTTGTACGAGAGTGGACTAACACGCGTATAAATACGGTACGCACGCAACACTGCTTCGCGTCTACGGCAGCATATAGCAAGCAGCCGAGTCGTCCCGCACCGATCCGAAAACCTCCGGGTAGAGGAGCAGGTTAGCAAGAGAGCGCACCGTGCAGCCAAAAGCACCGTGCAGCAGCGCCGTGCAGCAGCAGCAGCAGCAGTAGCACCACTCACTTTCGAACGGTCCCTCGGGGTCGGCCGCGCAGGCCGGCGGCATCGCCGGCGTCGCTAGCGGCGTCGTCAGCGGCGGGGCGTGTTCGACTCCAACAGCGCCGTCGGCGGCCGTCGTCGGGTGGCGTCGGTAGCGGCGGCATTCCGTAGGGCGGCGACAGCTGCGTCGTCGGAGCGCGCTGGCGCAGCGGCGGCGGCGCCGGGGGTTCGGCCGGGGCGCTGGGGCCGGCGACAAGTGGCTCATTTGCATGGCGGCCACTCCGTCGTCAGATGGGCCCAGCGGGGTGCCACGCCCCCGCCCGGCACTAATGGCGACGGCACCCCCCACGGCGGCTCTCAAAGAAGAGCGGGGGGAGGAGGAGGACGGGGGGAGCAACGCTTCGATGTGCGGAGCGAGAAAGGGAAGGAGGGAGCGGGTGATGAGCAGGAGCAAGCGAGCAGCTTCTCTGCGGGGCGCGGGTCCATCGCTGCCGCCGCCGCATCTGCCGCAGGTGTGCGCTTTCACCGCCCAGCGTTAGTGTTTTGCGGCAAAACCAAACTACGCGCTGAGCTCGCTCTTTTTTTTCTTCTTCTATATTTTGCACTTTCTTTCTAGCGGTCTTTGTCATCGAACGTGAGCTGTCTTAGCACGCGCCATTTCTTTTTTCGCGTTTTCTCTCCTGGTCAATTTATTTCTTGCCCAGCTTTTATCTCTCGGTTGAGCTGACGACATCTTGCTTTTCTTTCCTAACTACACCTTTTCTTCCGTCACTTATTTCTCAAGCTACGAAAGAAAGATAGAACGAGAAAAAGCAAAGGAGCTTGACTTCAACGTTTCTCCTATTTTTTTTAAAATTCTTTTATCCTTCCTTTGAAGTGGCGGCTAGCGAAGCAGAGCTGGCATACCCTTCTCCTCTGTTTTCTTTTTTTTTATAAGACCCCCCCCCCCCCCTGCATTAAGAAGAGGATGAAGGAAAAGTAGAAACAAAACGCTACTTTTGAGGCGGATTTCGATGGAGAAAAAGTAATGGTAGAAAGCGGGGAGACACGGGATCAGAAGATTCTACCAAATTTTCCCTCGAAAATGAAACTACCTCGTCTCTATTTTTGTTTTTTTCTGAAGACATGCCATTTGCATCGCTACACTTTCGCTTTCTCTTCTGCCTCCTGCTACCGCGAGAACCTTCTTCCCGTCCTCGCCGCCATTTTGATGGGAATGCGTCTAGGCCGCCATAGTGACTCCGATCGCCAGGCATGTCTGTCTTTGAACCGGAATTGCATGCTGGAAAAAGACGAACCTTTTACGCTCGGACCACAAAAACGACAATACAGGCAATTCTTACGCTTCCTTTGTACTGCCGCAGGCGATCACATTTCGCGCTACGATAAATATTTTTTGTTCCCCGCTTGAAGAAAAATTTATTCTAAACATTATATTTTAAGGGAGATTTAGTTCCCTGCTTGAAGAAGAATTTATTGTAAACATTAACAGTTCAGGGAGATTTCGGGATATTTTTAGGAAAGATTCTATCATATCGCATGGTTTGTAAATAAGCTTTTTTGTGCGCGCACGTTATATTGTTATCTGTAGCTTCAGGTCAATGATTTTCACCTTATTCGAATCTGTAGGTAATAAACAGAACTAGATTTCCAGGGGTCGCTAAAGGCTTTTGGAGCGGATTGGTTTGGCATATTCAGCTAACTATAGCACGCAACTGAAACAACGACAAGGTGGAAGAGTTTTTAAAGCTCTCTTCATTTTATTTTTTTTTTGTCGTATTTCGCGCTGCGGAAACTAACCAAGACGGTGTATGCTCATCGAGTACGCCGCGTTGGCGAACAGAATGCATTTTTAAATAAGAAATATCCTAATTAAAAACTGCGTTAGTGCTCAGAACTCTCCCAACCTTTCAAAAATATATCTGAAGTCTCCATTGCGCTAGAAAATTTCGCTTGAAAATTTTACTGCCACAACATCATATGAAAACTGCGGTCATGAGGTTGCGTATAGAAACTACCTGCGATCACTGGTGGTGATATCTGGTTTGATGTTTACGAAAAGAAATTGTCTTGCATGTCTGGTTTAAAAAAAAAGAGAAACGATTTCTAAGCAGCGCTTTTCTATGCAACCAGACGCAAACTACGTGTATTTAACACCAAAACCCCATTTCTAACACCACTAAACAAAACTGGTGGGGACACTTAAGCCCCGCCTTGAGAATATGACGCGATAGCGTTAATGGGTTAATTCCCATATATACGGAATTGGTAATCGTAGGCTTTACATCCATAGGTCACTGGAAATACTCATGCCCCCCCGGCGCAGTGGTGCAGCGTTTATAAAGCGATGCGCCTCTCCCCTGTGATGGCATGTGCTGCCACCTGTGGTACTTGTGAGACCTAGGTTGCTCTTCCCGGGCAACCTTTTGTGACCAATCATTAATTTAACCGCCACCTTCCACGGTGGTCATTTTTCTCACAATCCGAAATCAAGATTGTGATGACGACACAAGATTACGCGACCTTGTGGCATCACGTGACCACCTAGGTTGTTTATTCAGAGATTTATTCGGAAATTTTTTCGCAAATTTCGACCACCTGGGGATCTTTAATGTGCGATGTAAGTGCACGTTAAAGATCCCCAGGTGGTCGAAATTATTCCGGAGCCCTCCACTACGGCACCTCTCTCTTCCTTTCTTCTTTCAGTCCCTCCTTTACCCTTTCCTTACGGCGCGGTTCAGGTGTCCAACGATATATGAGACAGACACTGCGCCATTTCCTTTCCCAAAAAAACCAATTATTATTATTATTATTATTATTATTATTATTATTATTATTATTATTATTATTATTATTATTATTATTATTATTAATATTAATATTAATATTAATATTAATATTAATATTATTATTAATATTATTATTATTATTATTCGCTCACAACACCGACGACGACGCCGCATTTTCAATGAAACGGGAGCCTTAATGCTATCGCATTAAGTACGCATAAATACGCACCAAAGCGTTTTTTTTTTTAAGGAAAGCATCTTCTTTATGTAGAGGCTACAAGCCATATTTAGCTCCCGAAATTTAAGAGTTAGCAGTGCACGAAATCATGATAATCGAAGTGGCGTTGCAGCCAGGCGGCCAGATTTTGCATACGGCGTTGCATTTTCAGCCAAAGGGTAAAAACTGTGCATACAATCGTTTCTTTGGCACACATAAAAATAAATGATACTATCATAAGTACTGTCAGCACATCATAAATGTTTAACCTGTGCGAGTCATTAGAAAAGTGCCCGATATTGGGCCATCTTTCGCATCATATCTTCACACAGTCGCTGTGTCCTTCAAAACTAAGAAGCAGAAGCAGGTTATCTAAGCTTAGCAGCTGTATTGAATGTGAAGTTCATTTCGCAGCTTTGAAAGAAAAAAAATTGTAAATGAAGTGCGCGTGGACTGTGTTCCAAATAGGCGATATAACTCTAGTTATTAGGAATGCCGCACACGGGAAATTTTATCGTTCAGTTCGCACTTTACAGTCTTTTTCTCTCTTCTAATCAATACTTAATGTAAAACAGGCTTTGCGCAACAAGAGAAATTCAGGTGTTTTCTGGATCTCTCTAAGGAGTCCTAAGTGAGCAGTGTATAAAGGCCTCGTTGACTGTATGGCGTAAACAAAACGTTGCGGCGCTAATGCCCAGCTTGACTAACAGTCGCTGGATAAGTTCTAGCTTTCTTGGACATTTGCAACTAGCGCCATCTGTCCGTTTCTAATAGTGAGCACCACGTGACTTAATAGGGGTATTTTCAACTTGAAATTATAAAGAAATAAGTGGTACGGTTTTAACACTTTTAAAACGAGCAGACGTGCGAAAGCACGTGTGCATTCTTCGCCTCTTCTTTCTGTCGTCTGCATGTGCACGCAACCACGTTTCTCGCTTTTCATTTTCACGACCTTCCTCCACTCGGCGGCAGCTGGCGCAGTGCCCTCCTCCCATTGGCTATTGCTGGCGTGACGCTCCTCCGACCTTACCCGAGCTTCCTCCCATTGGCTGAAGCTGGCGCGACGCTCCTCCGAACTTACCCGAGCATACCCGAGTTACTCCGAGCTTCACACAAGGTTCTTGAGTGGGACCGTGTACTGCTTACGCACTAAAAAAAAAAAATCTACACAGACCGGACAGATTCAGCAAGAGCCCGATGTTTAACACGCCCGACTCTTACTCCTTGCTGCGAAATCTTACCTTTAAAACCTTTCCGGCGCTGACACCGACTATTTCCGACAAGCATAGAAATCAGCGGGGCGTGCCCAACATTCGAAATTCCCGCGCTCATTTTGAGTATGCAGCGCCACGCCGGAAGTGATGGCCACCGTCCAAATTACAGTCGTTTGTCTAGATTTCCTGGACTTGTGATGTCGGTAGCGTTCCGATTGAGGTGGACCGAACGCCGCCTATGCTGGGAACGCTCCGTAGCAGCATTCACACCAAGAGAAACGCGGAACGGAACGTGCTCCGCCGAATTATTAACTCACTGGTATTAGTGGAAAAGCACTACATGACTTGCAAGCGTGGCTGGTCGGGCTAGTTGGTAATTCATGACAGCTAAATAATACAGCGCAAATTTAACATATTTTGGTTTGGTTTGGTTTGGTTTAAGAGGTTTAACGTCCCAAAGCGACTCAGGCTATGAGAGACGCCGTAGTGAAGGGCTCCGAAAATTTCGACCACCTGGGGTTCTTTAACGTGCACTGGCGTCGCACAGTACATGAGCCTCTAGAATTTAACACATTTTGAAGCTAGGAAAAGACCGTGTTATCACTCCCTCGACTGCTCTAACAAAACGCGAACTAAATTACTTGAGCCAGATGCCATTTGAATAATTCGGTCGTTTTGGTTTTGTTTTTACTTTTTAAAGTTTTTAGTCCGTGATTTCACCTTTTAGCACTTTATTCGACCCTTTTGTGAAGTAAGGGTGGGCGAATATTCGAAATTTTCGAGTAGCGAATGAAATATCCTACTATTCGATTCGCTGAACGAATAAAATAGTGTATTTTCAAAATTATTCGAAGCGAATCGAGTATGTTCTCAACCTTTCTAATAGTTTAGGAATAGTATGCGCGAAGTTGTAGCAGGAACGTCATAGTTTTAACACGAAAGTATTAAGGTTCCCGTTGTACAGAAGATCCTGCGTCGGCGTGGTCTGCGCAGGGAGCGAAAAATACTCGTAGAAGCAACCTATGCGGGCCACCTAAGTCACGTGACCTTGTGGCGTCATGACAACCTGCCCACCACACAGTGAGAAAACTGCCCACAGTGGCAGGTGGCGGTTAAATTAATGACTGGTCGCGAGAAGTTGCCCGGGAGGCGCAACCTGGCTCGCACAAGAACCACCGATGGGAGCACCTGCCATCGGAGCGCTGCAGTCGCTTAACCGCTGCACCACTGCAGTGGTGCAGCGTCATACACCCAACATTATACTCCGACACCTGTACGTATACACCGATGGCTCGTGATCGCCTCACTGTTTTGCAGTCGTAGTAGTTTTTTACGAATATCATTCGTAAAAGCAGTGAATAATCATGGAATTTTCAATTCATAATAGATTCGCTTCTTTCGCTCGATTCGTATTCAATACAGTTTTTTACTACAAGATTCGTATTCCATTCGGCAGAAAAGCTAGACTATTCCTAATCGATTCAGTTGAGAAATACTACTGTTCGCACATGCGATGATGTGTGTGACGGATGCGGTGCAGTGGAAACACTAGAACACCTGCTCCTTCACTGTGCCGCGTCCGCCGATGCTCGTCGCGATATGCTTGCGGCTCTAGGCATACCACCAGACCCCCTCAAGACGCTATTGTGGCCGCAGGGCAGTGCGCGCACCCGTGAGCGAACCTTGGTGAGGCTGTGTACGTTCCTCGAACAGACGGGCTTAACGTCCCGTCTGTTCTCGGCCAGGTAGTTACACGGAACGCTCCGCGAGTGCTACTTTGGACGATCAACAGCTGGACACCCCACTACAGCTGCAGTATGCGTAGCGTTGTGCACGTGTGTTTTTACCCCTTTTTCATGAACATATCACGCGTGAAACCTGAATATATTTATTATTGTCTAAATAGTTTTTGTGTATATTACCTTTCCCCCTATCCTTGCTTCCTGTCCCCTCACCTCTTTCATTTAATTTCTCTATTCTGCCTGCTATCCTTTATTTCTGCTGCCTCAGCTCAGGTGCTTCAGTATCGATGGCAGATGTCGGGGCTAGCAAAAATCTTATCCTTCCTTTTTATTATTATTTTAATTAATCTATACAACAACAGCAGATCCCTAGTTTTCACCTCATCTTGGCCATCACTGCCATTAGGCATTACTAGTCCCAAGGCCAAAGCGCTCATGTGATCACAGACTCACAACACGCGTGTCGAAACTTCCTGAGAGTCCCAAGCACGTCAGTCGGCTCATAGGCACTGCACCCCTCACCAAGCACCACCAAATCACCTGGACCCCTGGCCACGAGGGACTGGAGGGAAATGAGAGGGCACATGCTCTAGCTCGAGGCATCATCAGCCGAGTGGGGCCACAAACTGTGCCCGCTTTTACCCCTCTACCTTCTAGGTATAACGAACGCCTCAAGTTTCAGCGTCTTCAAGAGAGATACTTCCCTCCACCTCATAATGAATTAGACACCCCAGATGCGGTCTCTTGGCGGCAGATAGAGACGAACACATTTCCAAACCTCCATTGACTTTATCTCATACACCCAACATTATACTCCGACACCTGTACGTATACACCGATGGCTCGTGACACCTTCCAGTTCCTCGGGCTCCGTAGTCATCCCCGAAAAGACCATAGTTGTAGAAAGTGAAAACATCACACCGGACTTCATCGACTGGTGCAGAACTTACTGCTATTCGGGTCGTAATTAAGCATATAAGTGAAAAAACATCCCAGCAATGGTCTCTTTTCACTGATTCAAAGGCAGCCCTCCAAGCGTTACAATATGCTCTTCGGCATGGGTCCCATGAACAACTTGTCGCGGAAATCCGAGAGCTCCACTACACAGCCATCAACAAAGGGCACGATATTGCTTACCAATGGCTGCCAGGACACAGCGGCATCGCAGGCAACCACCGCGCGGACGAGGCCGCGCGAACTGCTCACCATGAGGGCGATTGTGCGTCCATCCCCATCTCGAGAGCCGACGCAGCGGGGAGGCTTAGACCACTGTCGCGGGACATCACGCTTGCCGCGTGGAATTCAAGCCAATTCTCGAATTCGCGTTTAAAAACCTTGGATCCAGACCTGAAGCTTCGGCTTCTATCCGGCCCACCACGACGTGAAGCAACTTTTTTGTGTCGCCTGTGGCTTGGTGTAGCTTTCACCAAGCACTACTCCTTCTTAATAGGTATGGCTGGCAGCCCTGCATGTGCCATCTGCGGGTGTGATGAGACTAAAGCCCACATTCTTTGTGAATGCCATGCCTACAGCGCCGAAAGACAGTCTCTCTGCCGTGCACCGGAGAATCTAGACCCACGCCCACTGACGGAAACGAAGATACTCGGCCACTGGCCGCGGCGGTCGTCGGCGGTGAAGGCCTCCAAGGCACTGCCCCGCTTTTTGAAGACTTCGAGCCTGCACGACAGGCTGTGACTTTGCTCTAACGCTGTGACTTCGCATAGTGACTTTAATTTCCTGCAACTGTCTTTTCTCCTTCATCTTTCTCCCCTCACCCCTTTCCCCCTGTGCAGGGTAGCAAACCGGCTATTTTTCTGGCTAACCACCTTGCCTTTCCTCCTCCTCCTCCTCCTTCGATACTTGTCCCTGGTGCCAGGCCCGCCCTACACTCTTCCACATTTCGCGGGGATGTGGGGCCAAACCGAACACCCTGCAGACGGAAAACACGTCTTTTGAGCGGTGGGAGGCGCTGCTGACCAGCGATAACCTGGAAGACCAACGGGCCCTCATACAACAGGTCCGCAGGGCAGCTCAAGCCAGTAGAGCCCTGGAATGCGGGCCCCAACCATAAGCTCGCCCAACTCTCTTTCACTTTAATAAAGTTTTTACTCCTCCTCCTCCTCCCTAGCTTTGAGGAGGGGAGCAGCGACCACTCTCGCTCGGTGGACACCTCAGCCACACCGTGAGCAAAGCCGTGGGGGTTCAGGGGTTAGAACGCTCAGCTGCTGCGCCAAAGGACGCGGGTTAAATCTCGTTTCGATTGAGGATTAAGAGGAGGAGGAAACTTTATTGTACTCAGCTGTTTTAGGGCATCTGCAGAGGTTTTCTGAAGCCCCAGGAGTTTAATCAATGGTCGGTTGTCCTCAGTCCAGGGCTCCGCTGGCCACTGCCGCCCGTTGAGCTCGCTGTACCAGACCTTGTTGGTCTTTACAGCGGTCGCTAGACAGCAGTCTCTCCAATTGCTCCCCACTCGGGTATTGTATTTTGGGGACCACATCAATGTTTTGACAGGCCCATGTGGTGTGATATAATGTAAGTTTTTCGTCACACCAGAAACATTTGTCCGCGTATGTCGTAGGGTTCATTTTGTTTAGTATGTGTAGGTTTGGGTAAAAACCTGTATGTAATTGTCTCCAAGTGACAGCTTCCTTTCTGTTGAGATATATGTGCGGCGGGGAATATCGGATTCTTCTGCCTCTGCAGTTTTGTAGTACAGCCGAGTATTTCTTTGGTGCTGGCACGAGTTCCGCGGTCTCGTCGGATGCTCGGAAAGTATAGTGTATCCTCGAGCTATCCTGTCGGCCTCTTTGTTCCCTGTCATCCCCGTGTGTCCCGGTGCTCACACAATTTTGTGTGCGGCCTTGTCGTTTTCTTCGTGTTTTTTTTTATAATTCTGTCGCTCGCTGCGAGGAGTATACGGAGCGTGTGACAACCAATCCTGCCATTCGTGTAATTTCGGCAGGCTGCTTGGGAGCCCGTGAGTATTGTTAGCGACCGCCCGGTTCGATAGGCCTCCCTAGAGCAACGGCTACTTCCTCGGCCTCTGCTACCGTGCAGGTTTCGATGGAAGTGAAGTGCAAAACGTACCCGTGTGCTGTGCGATGCCAGATCAGGTTAAAGATCCCTAGTTAATAATAATAATTAGTTTGGGGGGAAAGGAAATGGCCCAGTATCTGTCTCATATATCGGCGGACACCTAACGACACCTGAACCGCGCCGTAAGGAAAGGGATAAAGGAGGGGGTGAAAGAAGAAAGGGAGAAGGAGGTGCCGTAGTGGAAGGCTCCGGAATAATTTCGACCACCTGCGGATCTGTAACGTGCACTGACATCGCACATCACACGGGCGCCTTAGCGTTTTGCCTCCATAAAAACGCTGCCGCCGCCGTCGGGTTCGAGCCCGGGAATTCCGGATCAGTAGTCGAGCGCCCTAACCACTGAGCCACCGCGACGGGTTATCGCTAGTTGAAAACTGGTTTCAAGGAAAGGAAACTGCGCAGTAACTGATTCACTTCTTGATGAACACATTCACAGCACCGCAAGAGAAATTGATTTTTTTAGGTAAGTAAATGGCGCAGTAACCTCCTCACTTGATAATGGACACCTCTAACGCGGCGTAAGGGAAGGGATAAAGGAGGGAGTGAAAGAAGAAATCAAGAAAGAGGTGCCGTAGTGGAGGGCTTAAGAATAATTTCGACCACCTGAAAATGTATAACGCACTGACATCGTACAGCACACCAAGAAAAAAATTCAAAATTATTTTTTGAGGGAAGAAAATGGCGCAGTAACTGTAACGGCTCGATGAACATCTGAACCATGCCATAACGGAAGGGATAAAGGAGGGAGTGAAAGAAGGAAGGAAGAAAGAGGTTTGGTTTAGGGAGGTTAACGTAACGCAAAAGGCGCCCGTGTGCTGTGCGATGTCAGTGCACGTTGAAGATCCCCAGGTGGTCGAAATGTCCGGTACCTTCACCATTATGGCACCTCTTTCTTTCTTCTATTACTCTATATAGCACGGAATCATCCGCACATGCGTTCTGACGAAAATAAAGTTTTTCTATCCATCCCACCTTGCTCTCTTCTCTTGAGACAAATGCGAGACAGGGAAGGGATAAAGGAGGGACTGAGAGAAGAAATGAAGGAAGAGGCGCCGTAGTGGAGGGCCCTGCGGAATCATTTCTACCACCTGGGGATCTTTAACGTGCACTGACATTGCAAGGCAGCGCCTATGGAATTCTTCGCCATGTGGGCAAATAATACGTGCAGGCTGCCTCAGACGACCCATTCCTGAGAAAGCGCTTCAAACCCCGATCAAGCTCAAATTCGTTTAGAAATTTTGCGCGAATCGGTCGCAACCTTCGATCCTCTTGGGCGTCCCTACATTCCGCGGGAGACGTGCGCAACACTCGGCGTTGAGCTGCACATCGTTCTTTAGGCGCAACGCCAGAATCGAGTCCGTCGTAACCTTTTCTTGAATGGGCTGGGAACGCGCGAAGTATAGATTACATTATCATGCGCTTCACATGAGATTCGACGATAAACGCTTTAAAGCCACGTAAGGCACCTTATTACCTTTGCAAGGAGAAAGTCACTCCACACCTGAACGCGAGAAGAACAAGGACGAAATGACGCGTACGTTTAACTCGATATACACTGAAGGTCAGACCTTTCATCATCTACGGGACGTCAAGGCTTATCATACCTCCTCGTAGCAGGAAAAACGAAATTGAAATGCTGCTGCATCGCGTCTAAGTGGATTGATAAAGAGCTTCTCAAAGTGAAATACCATTCACGAAACTGCTTTTCTTTCAGGTGTTCCGAGTTAATACGTTTCACCTTCCTTTTTTTCTTTGTGCCAAAGAAGAAAGGATTCTTGACTGCTCTCACTTAGCGAGTGGCGTGATTCATTTCGTTTTCTTATCAAGATGAGTTAAGAAGGTTTTTGCATTCTACGTCGTAGCCGACTAGCTCATCGCTCGTTACGTAATCAAGCTGCAACAGGCACGCATAAGTTCGGACAAAAAACCACAACGCCGAAGCCTCATGAATGTACTCAGAAAGAATATACATTCAGTCTGTAGTCCAATATACGTAAACCTCAACTCCAGTCTATTGTACAGTGAGTAGTCGAAAATCTTTGCACAAAAATAGACTCTCTGTGCACAAAAGATTGGCCCACAGCATAATAATAATTTATTTTGGGGGAAAGGAAATGGCGCAGTATCTGTCTCATATATCGTTGGACACCTGAACCGCGCCGTAAGGGAAGGGATAAGGGAGGGAGTGAAAGAAGAAAGGAAGAGAGAAAGGTGCCGTAGTGGAGGGCTCCGGAATAATTTCGACCATCTGGGGATCTTTAACGTGCACTGATATCGCACAGCACACGGGCGCCTTAGCGTTTTGTCTCCATATAAAAGCAGCCGCCGCGGTTGGGTTCGAACCCGGGAACTCCGGATCAGTAGCCGAGAGCCCTAACCACTGAGCCACCGCGGCGGGGGCCCACAGCACAAAACACACAATTCGTAAGAAATTCCAAGCGTATACACAATTTTTTTTAGCAATATGCAAGGCAAAACGTGACACAGATGCATATAGCTTATCAGTGCAGTCATGAGAGATGCTGAAGCCAACAGCAGCAAAAAAAAAAAAAAAAGGAGTGTGCAAGATACAAACTAAACTTATGTTACACTTAGTTCTCGAGTTCGAGCCCAATGTTGTCCAGAGATGCACTGACATCCTTACTGGAATATATGCCGCGTGACAGGGCATTATGTTCTTCCAACCCTCGGACAAGTCTAATTAGACAAATAATTAATACTCATTGAACTGGTCTATATAAAGCACCTGTAGAGCACAGCCCCGAAATTTTTGTCGCGGATGATGGCCGCGGACATGGTTTAAACTATTTTCTACGCTGTTGTGCAATTTTTGTGCAATCTGATCAATCATCTATCAAACGCCTCAACGTAGTGCAATTTTCTTTAACCTCAGTCAGACTCACACTTTAAAGTTGAGGGCACGCAATAACGTTCAGCTATTTTGTTTTATTTTACAGCATATAATTGCGTTCGATGTGTGGTTTCACTCACTATATAACTATTAAAACAATTAGTCGATTTGTATCTCAAACATTCTCCTCGTGTATCCATAGTTGCTGCACTTTTCAAAGAAACTCGTGCTAATGTATCAAGGTAACCTTGTAAACTCCGGTATATGCTTGAGAAGCTCACAATAATTGGGCTTTTATCGTGATCAAAATTTTTCATTAACATTTCTAATTCAATATCATACCTCTGAATTGTTGCCAGAAGGCAGCTTCTGTCATTCGTGGTAAGACAAACTTGTGCTTTACTGGTATACGTCACCGGCAAATTGAGTAGGATCCGACAACTGCCATATCTCGCTGTCACAAAACGGTTTATAAAAAGTAATGGATATAACAAAAGAAAAGTTATTTCTTTTGAAAGCTTCTATAAAAGCCCATGTATCTGAAATCTCGTTATTACGAAGTAAAATTTTCCTACGAACGAATATAACGAACCCCAACCAACTCCACAGGCCATTTCACGCTGAATACATTAGTTTGTAACCGTGCGCACCCATTCGCCTAGCTCTGTACCAATTCGATGCATGCAACAAAGTGAAATTACCGCGAATAACCCGCGCTGTTCACAGCCGCACAAAACATGCACGAAGCTTTGCTTGCCTGAAGCGGGTCCCTCATTCGGCCGATTCGTTGGCGTCGGTGCGCCCATGTTCACCGAAACTCGCTCAGTTTGTGAGCGCGGCCCGTCGAACGGTGCCAGGCATTGTGGTGCACACAGCCCGCTACACCTCCGGAGTTGCTTTTTTTTTTATATTTGGAGTTCTTGGAGTCCCACAATTTCCCACTCGAATCATTGCACGCGTCACTCTGCGTGGCATGTTTCCATTATCCGAACGATTGCTTCACGTCGTAGTAGGCAGGGTGGAATCCAGAGCTTCAGGTCAGGGTCCAGCGATTGTAGACGCGGGTTCGAAAACTGGCCGCAATTCTACGAGGCAAGCGTGATGTCCCGCGCAAGTGTTCGAAGCCTACCCGTTTCGTCCGGTCTTGAAGTTAGGATAGACACACAATATTCATCGTGGTGGGCATTGGTGGGCAGGAATCATGGTGGACGCGCTGTGACTGAGATTAAAATTACGTCTCTGAGAGAGATGTCACGCGCAGTTTGGCTTCGTTTTCCGGCCTGGTTGCAGGTAGCCTTTGATCTGGCATAATTGTTCTCCACCACAAGACATTTGTGTTATGTGGTAAAGCCACAAACTCGCGCTGCTGCGATCAGCATGTTAGTGCGTCGCGCGGTGAAGCCATCCACAAATCGCCATGACGTCGCGCGCTCACTTTTACACTTTTACTGCGGCGCCGATCGATTTAAGCTCCTAGAAGGTGAAGCTAAACATTAGAACAAACGTCTAATCCTGTTATCTGCAATATTATTGTTTCAATGAAACCTTTAACGCTTCATGGAGGGTTACCGACGCGATTGTTTATGGGTGCTGCGACACAGTATAGCCTCAGCGCCTGGAACACGGTCTTGGATGGATAATATGGTAAAAGACAGGGTGAGGCCTGTCCCAAGTATGCAACCCCATTTTTCATACACCGAAATCCTTACGAACCACCCCAATGGTAGGCGCACGCTGACTTTGCTTGTCAAGCGAAGAGCCAAGGACTTAATTAACAGTCCTAATTTAACCTAAAGAGCAGCACAACTTTACTCGGCGACAGAGCTCTCTTCCCCCTGCCCCCTTCTCCCTAATAATGCAATATAATTCCTGCTTAGTCGTTTTAATTCACTCCACCTCTGACAATACCCCGTCTCATAAACCGGAATCACAACAAATAAACAAGCAGTTATATTACCGAAATTTTTTTATGCCTCACGTGACCTAAAGTTGTTTCACGTCACAGCCACCATTCGGCTTTTAAAACGGAACCTAAATAGCATGGAAGATTTTAAAGTATAAATTATTTACCGGGCGTGGGTGAATTTAACGTGGTGATTAATGTTTTTTTAATCTCTGGCTCATCGATGGTTACAATGAAAGAGCGCGAAGAATTTCTCGATATTCAAAGAATCAAATCTGTATAGGCTGTAGGTAAAGCACGTGAAACGGTTTAGCGCTAGCATTTAAAATATTGACGTAATTGGCAATTGAATGTTAGGCTTCTTCTCAAAGCATTAGAGAAGTGCGGGCAAGTTCGGCGTGATGTCATGGAAGGTAAGACTTCAAATTACCGCTGCCGTCAACCGCACCGAGTTGCGCCTCATCTGATGCTGCCGAAAAACTCTCGGCGGGTTTTGCATTCATGACAATGTTTTTTTTTTCCAAAGCAAGCGCTTATGCGTTGGAAATTTACTGGTGCCTTCGATGACGTCATCATGCCCACTCCACTTTGCGCTGTGTGCTGCAAAGAAGCATGAAGGCTATCGCAATTTTAATCGGCAACTATGTCACCATTTCAAATCCCAGCCCAAAAAGACTTCGCTTGCTTTGCCAGCAAGTTTCACACATTCGACTAATTTAAGCTCGTCGATTTCTAAAACCTATGCAGTTGCCCTTTAACGTTACCGAATCATTTTTCTTTTCACAGCTCGCTGCGTTATATTTAACCTAACACAAAGCATTTTCGCTAGTGTCCATTTTTCTTCCACAAAGGTGATTACTGGGGAAGTAGAACTATTCAAAACTTGTGTTACAAGCCCGCAAACTGTTTAAGGTCAACTTTTTCTTCCAGATGCTATCCTACTTCGGCGGTCTCGTCGCTGAAAAACAACGCAGCCGCGGACTTTGTTGCCTTTATTTTTTGATATTTTCGATCTATCAATTGTTCAACATTCCCTTTTTATATTAGTCGATGAAAGTTTAAAAATAAAATTACACCCTCTAATTCCCATTGCTTTGTTTTTTTATAATCGCGTATTCGCTGCTCGTGCAACTGTTCTCAAAGAGTTCGCTAATGTACAGCTTCTAAAAACGGCTGTTTTTTTTTTTGTAAAGCCGCTTCGATTCTTCTGAGCCCAGTAATGCGTGCACGAGATTGTGGAGCCGGCCATTTGAATACAATGCACCGCAGACGTAAAGGATAATATATTTACCTATGCCACACTTGCCTTGATAACCATTTCTTGCTTGAAATTACCACCTGTTGCTATCATAAATACTCTCGTCTTCAGTGACTGATTGATAATAGAGCAAAAAATAAAAGATACCAAAAAACTACAAACCACACGTTGACAAGTTGGCTTTGCCGCATGAGTACTCTTATAAAGGCAAAGCCAACTTCGAAGAAAATGTGTTAGCGGTTTCCCGCTTTCTTCTTTCGCTCCCACCTTCCTCCCTTGTCTTACGGCGCGGTTCGGGTGTCCACCGAGATGTGAGACAATTACAGAGCCATTTTTTTTCTTCAAAAACTATTGTGGAATGCGTGCAAAGAGCTGCTACAGTGCCAACAAAACTTGCTGTATCTTGAAAGAAACGCACAAAGTACAAGAAATATCGTTTCAAGCGCAAAAGGACACATCAAAAGCAACATATGCTAGAAACGTTTGTAATAGAGTATTTTTCGATGCGAGCACGGGGGTACGTTGCGACAAATATAACAAACATTGCATTAACATTTTCCCGAGATCGTGATAAAAAAATTGAGCATCGTAAAAAGTAGATTTAAAAAAAAAGAAGCTCACTCATTCCAGCTATTCATACGCCCTGTCCATGAATCATCGAGGTCCCTGTCCTAGTCAAAAAGTAAACATAAACTGCAGCGCCGTCTCCCTTCAAGAACCGCTGGCCTGTGGAGAATCAACCACCTGGAGACTAGACAGCCTATAGCGACAAAAGCCTCCGCAGTTCTTTCGCAAGCATTTTTTTTAGATAACTTTGCTGAGTGTTGATTCTGTTGCCTCTCAAAACACGTCGATGTCTGCATAGTAAAAAGAGAGAAAACAGCCGCGAGTGGGAAGAGAATGTGAGGAGGGGGAGGGGGGTCAAAGTCTTAACGCAAGAGATCTGCATCCGGCCCCCAAAGATCGAGCAGCTTCCTTTCACCGGAGAAGTGCGATTTACAATTCTGCGGAAATCGCCGACGCGCGTTCTAGATACACAGTCCGAGACCGACAACGGCGGCTGCCGCGCGGACTGCATTGTTTATCGCTGCCTCGCAGAAGCTGCATCCGCCGACGCCGCAGTGTCGACACATGTCGACGGAAAGAAACACGTCGCGAACAGCAGGGCATACTGAGCAGAACAGGAACAGCAGCAGCAGCAGCACTGGAGACAGAAACAGCGCGCGAACAGAGATGAAAGCCTTCTTCCCGACGCCGCGCGAGAGCTCGGCTCGTGGGGGAAGCCTAGTGCCGTGCCTCCGGCCAAAGGGAAACACTCCCGTCTCAGCTGTCTCCAGTTAAAGCATCGATCGAGCTCGCTGGGAGGAGGAGAGATCGAGGCAGCAGCGTCAGCGAAGCAGAGCTGAAAGAAGGAACGCAACGAAACGAGAGGGCGGAATAAACTCGGTCGCCCAAGTCCCGCCCCCTCTGAGCCCGCCCCCGGAGCGTCACCGACCAATGAGGAGCAGCGCAGGGGAGACCCATCTAAGCGAACGCGAGCGCGATCTCAATTTGCGCGCTCTAACGAAGCGGTAATTGAAAGAGGGTTCGTGAGTCACGCTTCGCAAGAGAGTGGCTGACGCGGGGGAGGAGAGGGGGGAGGAAATGGTGGGGAGGAGGAACTAGTCTCAGTTAAGCTCGAACACTTCCCTTCTCACTTCCTTCCCCCGGTCACTCCCGCCCCCATTTCACCCCCCCCCCCCCCAACCCCATGCGCTCACCCATCTTCATCCTCCACACTTTTGCAGCGGCAGCAGCGGCGACGCAGGAACCGGCTCGACCGCGCGCTCTCTGGCTTCGTCTCTGGCTTCGGCTCCGGCTAGAAACCCTGGGGGGAGCAAATCGCATTTGCAGCGCAGCCGCCCCCTCGGGCTCTTCGGAGAGCGGGCTTCTAGCGAACTGGGCCGGCGAGAGCACAGACCGTAGGGAGGGGGGGACAGAGACGACGAAGGGTGGTGGTGCAGGCTGATTGCGTTGGCATGCTTCCGCGGAGCCGGAGGGTTGGCGGGAAGAGGACGCCACACGCGTCTTCTTGCTTGCCTCGCGGAGTTCGCCTAATGCCACACCGCACGTTCGCGTTTTTCCATTAAGGAGAGCGGTGAGGCACGTGCCTCCATAACCGCGTACGCGTGTTTATGAACCGGCGCTGGCCTTTCAATATTCAGAGGGGATAAACAGAGTAGAAACTGCGCCGTTGACGCCACGATTCTACGCAGCTTTGTGCACGCGCGCCTGGCCTAAAGGCGCAGAATGGTGCGCACCGAAGCTCTTTGGCGCTGTTGTTTTGGTCTTCTGCTTCTAGCAGCGCCACACGCACACACCTGCGCATGCGCGCGAATCAGTAGGACGCTTTGCGCGGGCTCCTGAACATGAAGATGTCACCGACGAAAGCAATCCTCGAAGCGGAGATTTCGTGGAAATTGCGTGTAAGCAAAGAGTAGGAGGCATTAAAAAAATGCCCTGCTAAAATACAGTATAATTCCTGGAGTACAAAAAAATTTAAGAAGACGACAAGAGCGCTTTAGTAAAGGCCTCCTATTTGATGATTTTAATAGGGCTTAAATAGCAGGAGTATAAGTGAAAAGAAGCTGAACACGGAAAGACAATTCGCGCATGCTCCGAAAAGTGGAAACAGAAAAGACGGGAAGAGAGTACAATATCCGAGTGTTTCATTATACGCGGCGAGATAAGAAAGGGTGACACCGTGGTTAGCTCGCCCGGCGCTTCTTCGATCCATGACCGGAGGCGAGCAAAGATCCAAAGACAGCGTCGGTTGCTTTCCTTCGGTCACCGAGCGAGAGTTCGCGCTGGTCCCGGGCTGCATTGGGACAAGACTTCCCCCCTAGGACAGAGTGTCCAAGCATCTAACGGCGTCCGAGTAAAGTGCGATAATCGAAGCGCGACCCTGACGAAGCTTCGCTAAGGAGGAGGAGGCCACGGGCGCGTTAAGACGACAGAGGTCCCGCGCATTCCCCAGGGCTCGTCGGTGTTTGGCGCACCCGGCTTAGAAACAGAGCATCTGGAAGCAGGAAGTGTGAGAGGCGAAAAAAAAGAGGGGGGGGGGGGGGTAACAGCACGAACTTAAAGGGGGAGAGTTCGAGGCACGCCATCATGGCTCCTGGAGACGGTGTGATTCGGAGTAAATATAACAATAAACGAAGCGGTATTAGAGAGTTTTAGTTTCACGTATGTAGAGGGTTCACGTACGCAAACGTGAGAAGTCTACGTAGCCTGCACGTAGGTCGTTTGAAACCCTTATAGTTACACGTACGCGAAGCACGCTGCGCGTTACGCCTAGCGCCATCTACTAAGAAACACAGACACTGGTTGTAGCCTAAATCATCCAAGACAAGTCTTTAAGCCAAGCCATTCATAGCGACACCGTTGCTATGACGACGACCAACGCTACTTCGTCAGGCTTAGCAGCTGAAAAATCGCCCTTCTGTCTGAAAAACAAAAGCCATTTGTCGCTTGAAACCTTATGCGAGGGTAAGAATGGGCAAATCGAAGGCGAATACAAGTTTAGAACACGATATCGCCTCGAGGGATTAGCGACGAAGCTGTTATCGCTGTGAAGCGGCGGGCAGGGCGCCGCCATGTTTGTCAACGCTGCGTACGCAAGCAACGCAAAGACCGCAACGTAAAAATCCGAATCTCACGTACGTACGTGAGACTCGCGCACACCCTTTGCGTTCTGCGCATGCGCACTGGTCACCCGTAAGAGCTCTACGTACGTGAAACTAAAACTCTCTATTATCTTGTATGACATGGATTAGTATACTTCGCTTGCGCTAATAATACAGAGATTATCATTCTATTTGATTGTTTGGCTGAAACGATACTAAACCTCTGCTAGTCCTGAAAGAAGCACTTGGGGAGGCAAGCGATAAAAACAAAATTTAAAGAAAGAGAATAACTTCACTATAAGACAAAGGGTAAATTTTTTCTGAGGAAAAAATAACGTCAACAAGACGGGCAAGTTTGGTTTATGAATGATTTAGGAGGGTTTAACGTCCCAAAGTGACTCAGGCTATGAGGGACGCCGTAGTTAAGGGTTCCGGAAATTTAGACCACATGGGGTTCCTTAACGTGCACTGACATCGCACAGTGCACGGGCCTCTGGAATTTCGCCTCCTATCGAAATTCGACTGCCGCGATCGAACCCGTATCTTTCGGGTCAGCAGCTGAGCGCCAGGACCACTGAGCCACCGCGGTGGCTCAACACGATGAACAAGTTTTGATCTAAAACACTTAGGTTTCCCATGGTTTGTTCAAACTAGTACTCTCCTTTATCGACAACAAGTGCGCACTTAGCTTTCCCATTGTTTATTACAATTAGGACTGTCGCTTATCGACAATAACTGCACATTACAACCTAGATTACACAACTGGCGTTTGTGCGATTTTATGTTGGGTCTGCTGTCTGGAGCAGTAGAGTACACCTGAAACGCCGTTGATCAAGATTTGCGAATGAAATTAAGTAGCTTGCGTGGTCAAGGTGGTTACAGCTGGCACAGGACACAGTTAATACACTTCTTCTTTCACGCTGAGTGTAATATCTATTCCTTCGTCGCACACATACGACACTGCATAAAATTTTACTGATGGCATAAATAAACGGCAGAGCTTTCTTTTTTTTTTTTGAAGAAGAAGAAGAAGCCGCTTCATTAAGTTGAAAATACCGTTTGCTTCCAAACTTGAAGCGCAATATTCGAAGTCCGATATTCGAAATTTTTATTCAAGAATGTTGGACATGTTTTGATGGTCGCGCTTTCTTCTTTGGTATAGTGCGTAAGGCATTGCTTCTCATGTTTCACTACGCACAATTCGCCTGCGTCCAATAAATAACCTATAATAGAATCTATTTTCTTATGATGTTTAGGCTTGCACAGCCGAAAGGTGTCTACGATGTCAACTTGGACTTCAGATCACGTGAGGCAAAAAAACCGACATATAATCACTTCTTTGTAGTTTTAATTGACTTCCACTTTTATGACAGCCTACCTCAAGAGCCGGAATGACAACGAACAAGCAAGCAGCTATAACACGTCAGTTTGTCTGTTTGTTTGTTCTTTCATGACACATGGCCTGAAGTGCAGTTTGACTCTTATGGATGGCCATAGGTAATTGGCCCAAATAGCTATAAACCTTTCCTGTGGCCGTCTATATCTGTAGTTTCAGGAGGGTATACTTTTCTATACAAAGCTAAAAACAGTTGTATGGTTCCGAAGCTATACCTCTAGTAGCATAGATTTTGCAGTAGCTGACAATAAGCACCGCTTTGGACATGTATAGACGATTATAAAAGGCCATAGACGGACATATCTTTTTTTCCATAGCTCGGCTTTTATTCTGAAACAGCATAGGAGAAGAAATAACATTATAAACTATTTACCGGCTAGCTAAATTATCTTTATCATTAACCCGCGTTTGTTCCCCGACCCATTCTTATCTCTCCCTGTCTCTTAACGTCACACCAACCATTTGCCTTTCCATAGTTCGCTGCGCTGTGCTTAGCCTATACTAGGTAACTTTAATTGGAGTAGAAATATAGTGAAGTCAGTCGCTGAAGTCAATTATTGGCCTTATCCTCATCATCAGTATCAGCTCAGCCATCGTCATCATCACAATAAGGAGCTTACTCAATGCATAACCGGCGCACGCAATCTTCACTGGTCCACGCGCAAAGGCCTATCTTCGTCTGTTCAAAAGATTGAGCCACCCTTCCGAAAATACCTGTGCTCGTTTCCGGGTTTCCATCAGTTCGTCCCATTAAGTAGTCCGGAAATTAGCCATCATGGCTATTGAAAGACGCGGTGACCGTCGGTGCGTAAATTGCTGGGCTAGTTGGTTCATAATGTTGTCAGGGTGGAACCAGCGGAACACAGACGCAGGACAAGAAAAGGAGGTACACACACCACACCGCACACACCACACACCACACACACCAGCGGTGTGGTGTCTGTACCTCCTTTTCTTGTCCTGCGTCTGTGTTCCGCTGGTTCCACCCTGACAACCGTCGGTGCCTTAGCCCTAATGCCAACACGTCCGTTCATTACCGAATCACAGCTGCATTCCCGTGTAGGCTTTCCAGTGTGCTCGACATTCAAGTCGTGCCGTAATTAAGCGGGAAATTAAAATTAATCGCGCAGTTAGGCAACTGGCTTACCATATTTTTTCGGTCGCACAAGATATGCCATATCTGAAGCAATCAAATACTTTGAAATCCGTACTTCTTTATTACTCGAAAGTAATGTTGAAGGCACATCGATAAGTGTTTACCAATATTGCATCCAGCAGGGTATTTATTTCTTAATTAACTTTATTTTTAGAGAAAGGTATTTTACCAGCCTTCCAAGCACTGAAGATGCGAAAAAAAAATCTTTTAGAGACTGCAAGACGACTGCGAGAGGAAAGGCTCAGTTGTTCGGAAAGGTAACTTGCTCCTAAGCGCTATTTCTAGGCATCAAATCCAGTGCACTAAATTGTAGACGCTCTTGCCACTGCGACCCTGGCTGCTGAAAATTTTAGAGTGAAAAAGTATCACCCAGTGATTATACTCTGTTAGGCGAAAGATCTGATTTGATGGGTTTGTAACAGCCAAACTTCGCTGCTGCAAGCCCAGTGCACAAATTATCATCGATTTCTGTCTGTCTGCAAGTCGCACGGTGGTTTAAGTCGCGACCCCTCTTAAAATTTCTTCTTTCCCGGAATATTTAGTGTACAATTCACGCATTGGTTAAATCTAATTAGAGGAATTCCTTAACGTGGACTATATTATGAAATAAGGTAGCAATCGCTCATTAGCATCCAGTAAAGCGCAGCCAAATGACTACAAAGATTGTCGGTGTAGCTTTTTGGCTATGCTTGGTTAGACATAAATGAGTAATTAATTCCTTCGCACTTTGCTGTAAATCTCACGTTTTTTACACTCGATGCGGTGAGTATAGAGTGACGCATGTACTGATGAATCATCCCCGTCGGCGTACAACTGCGTCCACCAATTGGAAGTGTCCCTAATGGAGTCTCCAGTCTACACTCAGTAGTGACTTGAAGAGGAACAGTTGTGGTCTATTCGATTCTGTAATCGGCAGATGTGACAGTGTGATATGGTGGCCTATGCACGATCTATTTTTTCGGCGATGGCTGCAAAAGGAAAAAAAAAATTTTCGTATTAATTGCATTTAGAAGAACTTCGGTTTGTGCTGGATGGTGTATGCTATACCTGAGACAGGAAACAACACTGCCCACAAAGACGAACTCACCGTAAGAACGCCACAGGACGACACAGAATAGCACTTGTCCTGTGTCGTTCTTCCGTTCTATTCGTCTTCGTAGGCGGTATTGACTTCTGTCTCAAGTATAAATGACGTTGTTAAGGAAAATTATGTAAATATGTCGTCATAATGAGCAGTCGTAATACGTGCACTACCGAACATAGGCATCGCCCATTGGCCTCTAAATAATTATGCCCCGTGCCTCCTGCGCCCCCTGGGATTATTCAATATCCGCAAACCTCACAATACTAGCTGCCCGCCTGGTTTCCACCGCCCGCTCCTTAACTTACCTTCGCTTGGAATCCACTCCTTCAGCCTAAAGGACCATATCACTTTACCGAATTACAAACGGTATCCTGTATCTGTTCATATCTTCGTCTTGATCACGTTTAGTATATCTAACTCGCGGTCGTTGTCTACCCCACTCATCCTCACCTCCCACCTCTTAGCGTTACAGCTATCATTTTCCTTTCGGTAGCTCCCCCCGTGCTCGTATACATAGCGACTTATGCTTATGGAAAATACTGTCAACGGTTTCATATACGACGACGCCGAGGTTAACTCAGCCGGAAATGCGGGGTCCCGGTTTGTTTATCCTCTATTTGTGATACCGTGTTTAGAGTCCTTTTAAGTCGTTTATATAAATGACAATTCGCCTCTTTTACCCGACGGACGGTGGGGAGCGCCTGTGAGTGCGGCTACCGTATGTAGAGGCGCTCAAATCGCATTGATTTTAGTCAGCATCTAATCATGGCCTTCCTTGCCTTCTTAGACAGCTAAGGAACAAACCAAGGTGCCTCTTAACATGCATCCGCCAGTTTAAACAGCCTTGAGCTTATACGCACACAGTGCTTAATTACCATAACATAATTCTTTGGTTCTGACCAAAGCCATGTAAGTTCCCCTCGCAGCTATGGAACCAAGGAAGGCTTGTTTATCGCCTTTCCAGTTACTGCGAGAAAACAGTAATTAAATAACGCCTTATAACACTAATCGTGTGGATGCGCGAGTGAGGTGGGCGAATGAATCTGAAAGTAAGCGGAAAAACGCATGTGTGTGTGTGTGTGTGTGTGTGTGTGTGTGTGTGTGTGTGTGTGTGTGTGTGTGTGTGTGTGTGTGTGTGTGTGTGTGTGTGTGTGTGTGTGTGTGTGTGTGTGCGCGTGCGTGCGTGCGTGCGTGCGTGCGTGTGTGTGTGTGTGTGTGTGTGTGTGTGTGTGCGTGTGTGTGTGTGCCTGCGTGCGTGCGTGTGTGTGTGCGCGCGCGTGCGTGCGTGCGTGTGTGTGCGTGTGCGTGTGTTTGTGCGTGTGTGTATGTGCGCGCGTGCCCGTGTGTGTGTGTGTGTGTGTGTGTGTGTGCGTGCTTGCGTGTGCGTGCGTGCGTGTGTGTTTGTGTGCGTGTGTGTGTGTGTGTGTGTAAAATCGTATACATATCTTTATTTTTGAAGGTATGTGTATGGTTTCACGCATTTCTTTAATTAAATTAATGTGGCACACACAAACCTTGAGTTAGTTTGAAATAACGACGTACTTATATAGCGAACAAAAATATTTTGCCGTTTCTGATGACGTAAAAACATTTTCTTTTCATCCTATTCCCTAGGCCCATAAGAATCTTATAAGGCAACCGTCATTCCGTTACTGCTCTTAAAGTAACTATAGACATTCTGGGGATGGACCCCTTTTTCGATGTCGCCAGAGAAGCTCTTCGACAGATTAGATTTTTCATGTACCCACATATTCACGTATGATTGCATAAGACGCCTGTCGTGTCAAAGCTGTAAATAGTTACGAACACAGGCAAAGTTCTAGAAAATTTGAACTGCTTGAATTAGTTGACATATACAACCTATTCGAAGTTTGTCTAGCGTATAGCCAAGCGAAAGAGCGCCCAAACGCACAAATCATGCACCTTTTGAGCATTTTTGAGCGTATTTGAGCCTTTCAGTAATTTTTATTCAAAATCCTTCTCATTGCGCTTCACGTGACTGACATGTCCGGCTATTAGTGGCGACCGGTTCGTCAGAACTGTGTTCCTCATTTTGCCACTTTTCGTTTTGCCACCATACTGGAGGCTTCAAACGGTGGAACTCTGTGCAACGATAAGTGAAGGTAGAACTCGAAGACGCAGTTTGGCAAAATTTAGTGCGAGTAATCGGAAGTACTTTACTTATATGAAACAGAGCGCTGTAAGAACATTGGGCTAGTATGAGGTTTTATGGTTTTACCCTTGATGTAAGTGAAAGCACTACACGACACTCGAATAAAAAGCTTCGAGAAGCCTAAATGCCTTCATAGCTATCCTCTGAGTTTGTCACGTTCCGTAGTAAGAAACAGCTTTAAACGGTTTGTAGCGCTGCAAAAGAAGTTGGTTTCCACGAGCGCCTAATTCTTAACAGGACACTGTGCTGATCGGACCTCTGCTGTCGCAACGAGCAAGCTTTCGAGCAATATGACTACTAGGATCATCTTGACGTGCATCGTAACCCATCCGACAAGAAAATTATAAAATAAAATAACAAAAATATGCGGACACCGAGACAATTAATGCCCAGCCTAGGTTGCGATAACACAAGGAGCCCGCCGAGGCGTCTGTCGTCGCTTCCGGTTTGGGGACTTCGCATCGTATGTGACGTCACATGACATGACATGCTTGTCATGAGCGCACTTCACGTATCATGCCTACTCACACACCTCATTATAAACACCGGCCACGTGTGACCATGTACCGTGACACTTTGCATCAACATAGGTGTGACACCGGACGCCGCCAAACGAGCCGACGAACTCCATATGCTGTCCCACAATAAAGGAAGTCTTTATACATATCATTAGCGCTAGTTTCACTGCGTGTTTATTTGGCCTATTTTTTAAATATTTTTTGCCCATCGCAGGCCTAACGCCATAAATAGACGGTGTAAGAACAATCGCGATTATTAGCAAAACTGAGAAGCATGATTTGATTGTCGAGAGCAGCAACATGCGGCCCCAAATAGAGTATATCAGGGCGGTCACGGATACCTGTGGAACACTATAAAATAAACAAAAAACTCTAATAATAAATTGCATAATAAAGTTATTTAAAGATACTCGACAATTAAACAATGTAAAATAAATATTGTTATATGAATTTTAGAATATTGAAGTACCGCCTTGCACTTTAATTGCGACAAACCGATTTCAGTGGAAGAACTGAGTAGAGGGGTTAGACATACGCGGAACAGATGTAATAATAATAATAATTGGTTTTTGAGGAAAGAAAATGGCGCAGTATCTGTCTCATATATATCGTTGGAGACCTGAACCGCGCCGTAGGGGAAGGGATAAAAGAGGGAGTGAAAGAAGAAAGGAAGAAAGGGGTGCCGTAGTGGAGGGCTCCGGAATAATTTCTACAACCTGGGCATCTTTAACGTGCACTGACATCGCACAGCACACAGGCGCCTTAGCGTTTTGCCTCCATAAAAACGCAGCCGCCGCGGTTGGGTTCGAACCCGGTAACTCCGGATCAGTATTTTTCAAATTACAGTGCAGTTGCAGACGTTTGGAGGTTCACCCAAACAACACCACTGGGCATCCGCAGATGTGTTATTATGATGCACAGTGTATTGCGCAGCGCCCCGAGTCGACACTCTCCGCGAAGTCCTTGTTAGCTCAACCAAAGCATTATGAAAGGAAACACGAGAACGTTTGCCATTCCTGGCAGTCGGGGCAATCAGGCACCTTTGCGCGCTGTGCCGTGAATGCGTCCTCAGTAGCTATCGTTTTTCGAAGAGCGGAGACATTCCTGACTAGCGCGTCGTCTGCTACATCGGCAGCTGATCCTGTTTTCCGGCGTGGTTAGGGGGAATTAATGCGGGTGAGGGCGTTTCGTGACCATTCTACCAGTTTGCGGCATGGGGATCCATTGATAACCGTTATCTCCTGGATTTGGCTCCGTGCATCACAGACGACCAGAAGTTCAAAAACTGTTGGAATGGAGCAATATGCCAGCTCTGATGCTTTAATGCACTATGAATGTGCTCACGCAATTTCACGCGCCTTGGATCCCTCTTGCGGCAGAGTGATTTCGGCTGTCACTGATGCAGACGACGCGGCAACGTGAGGCAGGCGTCCCTCCGCTTCTCAAACGGCGATAGCCTCGAACGAAGCGCTCAGTTAAATTGCGCTGGCTGTGAAGAGAAACACGAGCTCTCGTGTTCCCTTTCATAACGCCTTTGGTTGTAAATACAAGCATGAAAGATGCACCAGCCACGAACTTGATTCTCTCTTCTGTAAGGAGTGTTTTGCCACATTTACTTGTTCTGTGTGGCGAAGCAAGTACTACTTTTGTGTAGTGTGGTCTTGGAAGGAAATAAATTTGTTTTCGTGCATAATTAAGCGTTATTTGACGTTTGAATAGTGCTAGCTGAGACTATGCTTGCCAACAGAAACGCCAGATACCAGAGAAACCTCGAAAATTACGACCGTGGGTGGCGCTTCAAGTTGGCGAGAACAACCGAAACAAAATGCATTTCCAGCGCGGCGTGCCTCATTTCTCCAGAGGGTTAGCATATTCTGACTGAATCCCATCCTGACGAAAATAACTTGTTATCTAGTCTATGGTAAAAAAACTTGCGTAAAAAAAAATTCTGTCTCACTGCAATAGAAACCAATCGAACTTTTTTGCGACATTGACACATTGAGCCAGTGGAGTACGAATTATAAACCGTTAACTGAATTCCTAGCAATGTCCTTCCTGTTTCCAGGATTCCTAAAGGACAGTTTCTTTTTTTTTGCATACCGATACAATGATCGTGACCATTAAATCCCGCTTTGGCAAGACGGATCACTACAAACGGGCATCACAGTACTCATTAAACAGTCATATTTGTCAGAGGTTAACTCCTGTTAATAGGGGCAACGTTAGGAGACAGAAAGAAGGCAGAGTGGGCTAGAGAACAAGCACGAACTAAAGATATTCTAGCTGGAGTCAAGAAGCAGAAATTGACTCGGGCATACACGTAGTGTTGAGAACAGGTGAGCGATGTTCTCTCAGGATAACAGAATGGATTCTAAGATGATCAGAAACCCAACCGGGCGCAGCAGGCCGTCTGGAGGGGAGAAAAGAGCTAACCGGAGATCAGTGCGTGGAAGATAGCGACGTTGATTATGACTTTCGGTGCCCAGCTGTACTTCGGAAGGTGGCGTCATAATGTTGGAGCAGCCGAAAATTTCGCCTGTCAACGTATAGACGCGATCAGAACAATGCAACTCAAGCTTCTGCGATCAATGTCGTATCACGTGTTACAGAGCGAACATGAAGTCTGTCTATGTATATTTACGTAAGTTTCGCTAGTGCGCTTACGTAAGGCGTGAGAACAGTTGAAATGCTCAAGCGTAACCCCGTATTATTACGGCCCCACCCACATAGCAGTGCTAATTAAGCGCTTATTTTCCGGAAACTTTGCCGTTTCCAGAGAAATGAAGCGGCGTTCGCTATAAATTCAAACCTTGAGTGCCCTCTCAGTTTACAGCCGCTGATGGCGTGTAAAGAGATAAAGTGAATAAGCAAACACATGCAAGCTGGTCTCTTCCAGCTCTATTTCGTTCTATTTTATACATGGACTATTCGGACTCAAAACAAACTCCGAAATCACAGCTGGACAAAGACACCGGAGGTGTAAACTTATCCAGCGTTTTGATTTCTTTTCAGCGTAGGTGCTGACTCCAGAATTCGTGCTTTTCAACCAACGGTTCAAACGCCGTACCTTATTGGTTCGCTCGAGCGACAACGTGAATGTGAATGTGGGACCGATTTGGGATCATAAATCAGAATAATGTATTCAGAATGACCTGAAGAAGAGTTTATTTGAGACAAAGGAACAACGGCTATTACTTTAACCACCCATATTCATTTCAGATACGCACTATGTACCACTATCGAGAAAAATCTGCAAATTTGTGCGCGGATATTTTTGAACGCCCAAGTGGTCGAAATTATTCCGGAGCCCTCCACTACGGCACCTCTTCCTTCCTTTCTTCTTTCACTCCCTCCTTTATCCCTTCCCTTACGGCGCGGTTCACGTGTCCAACGATATATGAGACAGATACTGCGCCATTTCCTCTCCCCAAAAACCAATTATTATTATTATTATATTCGAAACCCCCATTTCACAAAAATAACATGAATGAGTCAAAGCTTTTAATAATCAACCCACGGCGCACACTTCCGTACCAACAAAATTGCAGCCCTATTCTCTTTCTTAATAATTTTTTAAAATAATTTATGCCACATTAATCATTTTCTTTGTCATCCGAAGCTGTTTTCGCAACGAGAACTCAGTGTACACTAGCTGAGTAAAACCCTCCACTGCGTCAGAGTAGAACTTCGTGACGCCAATATTTATTTCTTGTTTTTTTTAGGCCGGATTCTTTTTTTCTGGGCACGACATGACACTACCATTCTGTCCAGGAGGGATTTCTGATGTAGCCGGCATCACTTACTTCGTGAAGCTTCAAAAAAAGTTTGAAAATTTTCGTCCACAAATCTGCGCGCGGTCCAGCAGGGGGATATAGCTAGAAATATGTAATATTTTTTTCATATCTTTCAGGCGGAAGAACTAAGAACCCTTTTTTTAAACTGAGAACCCTTAAAGGCTTTTTAGCTCCACTTCGCAAGTGATATACAGGTAAAAATCAACCAATCAATAAATCAATCAATGAACACAACCTTTTTGTACGCGTCACATGCATGCATACTTCGCATAGTACATCACTACTCACGTCATGTTTCGTGGTTGCTGTAAGGCGTAGCGCTCGCTCGTCTGTCTGTTCCACCTCCCAGAGGCCTTCCTCTGCTAGGCATCGCAGTTTATCGACGCTGGGTTCCTTCCTCTAAGCTGAATGCTCTGGAGCTGTGCGCTGCCCTTCTGGTCAGGGACTTTATATATTGCGAAGAATTCGATCGCGGCGCGTGTTTTTCAACACTCGAAGTTGAGAGGCGGGTCCACCGATTAAGGGGTGAAACAAAATTAGCGAGACAAACAGACACCAAATTACATCTCCATGCGTCTTTCCTCTTACACCCCACCCTCCGCAGGTTTTCAGAGCACAAACTTTTATTGTACCTCCGTAACCCTGTTTTCACCCCTCACCCCTGCTCGATCCACGAACTCCATCGACTAGCAGTAAATCGTGGTCGTGGCCCTAGCAACCGGGCCGACCTAGCAACGGAGCCTCCGCACGAATCTACCGCTCTTGTTACTGACGTCATGCATTAAAAAAAACTCATTTTTGTACAATTTTGCAATGTCTAGACGGTTTGAACTAAAAATTACATTATTTTAGTCGCTAATTGAACTTTTTATGTTATGTTCCTTTTTGATAAGCCACACTTTTGGTCATAGAGAAAATTTTTATTGTTACGGTTGTTTCTGTAGAACTGATGGCCACACTGTACACAAGATTGAAAAGTAGCCATTTGTAGCCGTCTGGAGTGCTATCCGAAGTCGCGCGTTGTTGTCGGTTTGCTTGAAGCGTTTTCTTGAAGTGTGTTCGGGGCCGGTGTCGCGGTTCTGTGATGTTATGCGCTGAATTCTCAGTTTTACTGACAAATCGTGCATGAAAGCAACTATTGGATAAGGTTCGCGGGTAGTGTTCAGCAGTCATGGCTTATTATTCGACTCAGGAAAAGAGGAAGGCGAACGAATTGGCCCTGGTTCCTGCAAAGAAGTCTCGGCATGATCTCGTCTCAGCGAGCGATCAGAACAAACGGCTGCAGCTCGCAGTAAGTGACGCTTTTACTTCCCGTTCTGCCATCATGACCTGCATCGTTCGCATCTTGATTCACGAAAGGAAACTTAATCGTCAAAATCAGGAACAGTAATGTCTTACTACGTTCGGACCCTCCGGGCTTGTGTGAATGACTCTAACGACAAATTTTGACCGGCTAATTTTAGTCAATTATAGAGCAAGCATTTATGCTACATCGACTAATAACTGATAACTACTGCAGGTCAAAGATCCTAGACAGGATCAGTGATAACACCAACTGTCTAATAAAGTTCTCTTCTGTTATCAAATTCCGCATCGTTTCAACCGGGAATTCTGTCCCGCTGAAGGTTTCTTTAGCCTAAAGTTCTGCCCAAACGGAACAACAAAGCCACACAGCAGCAAGTATTGGTACATTTTGTGACACATTGGTACTTCTGGGCGGAACTCTAACGGCAGTTAGACATTCTGCAGGTAGGCGTTCTTAAAAAAAAAAAAAATTGACCACTCTAGAAGCTGTGTCTAGAAAGAACGGCAACAGCCACTACACTGAACCTAACCAAACCATACCATACCTAACCGCTTGAGATGCAATGAGCACGGAAACAAAACCACGCTGCAATGTACGATCATACATGTTGTGGTGGTATGTGCTGGCGCTAGTCTGATCAAAACCTGAAGGAGCATTTGGCACTGAGGGTTAATCCTAAAAGAAAGGGGGGACTTATATGGTCAAAACTGCAGTGCCAATAAATGCTGCTTTTGGACAGAGCTCTAGGATCAGTGATGTTGTTGTTGTTGTTGTTGTTGTTGTTGTTAGCCTGTCAAAAGATGGCACATACCCACACTGGGGGATCGGCCAAGAACCGGGTAGCTATTCACCTGAATGCAGGTAATAAAAAGGAAAAGCACGTGGGAGCGCAACACCGGTGAATTGTTCCTCATGAACAGAAAAGGGGTGAGAGTTTTGATTTCAAAATTATAAGAATAAGATAAAGAGAGGGATTAAATAATAATGATTAAGTCAAAATGTGATAATTGATAGAAAAGAAAAGTTTGGAACACTTAGCAAGGCAGTTGGTGAGATTCTATCAGGAAGTTTAGAACAGCGGTACAAACAGATCTGTGGCTGAACCCAAATGTGGTGGCGCCAAATGATAGCAAGAGCGGGCTGCTCAAACTAAGGCCAAGATACTGCAAGGGCTCCTCCAGCAACCTTTTTCTCAGAGAGTTGAATCGGCGACAATACAGCAAAAAATGTTCTAATGATTCAGGCTCACGGCAAAATGCACAAAGGGGAGAGAGCGCCAAACCCGACTTGTGTAAATAGAAATTTAGAGGGGGGATGCGGCAGCGCAGCCTCGTCAGTGATACTTCAAGCTGCCGAGAGCAACAAATTTTCCTGTTCCAATAATATTTAAGGTGCTCATAATCCGCCGATGTTAAAAGTGATGTGTCTTGCGTGCTTAAAAACGCACGTCGCCGAAATCTAGATGCTGTAATGTAGGCTGTAGCCGGGATGATTGGCAACACGGGGCCGCTGAGGGAAGCCTTTGTGAGATTGTCAGCAATCTCATTTACTGTCACACTGCTGTGACTGGGAACCCATACTAAATGAACAAGGCTCAAATGCGGAGGAAGTAGGGATAAGAAAGTTGTTAAAATGGGACCGTCAACATGTGCAGCGAGGGACGAACACAAAGATAAAGAATCAGTAATTACTGCAACTGCTGTAATAGAGGGGTCTAGCTTGCGTAGAGCAAGTACAACTGCTAGAAACTCTGCTTGAAAAATAGGGCTGAAATCTGGAAGGCGCAGTGAAAAGGACCAGTCTAAATGCAAGCAAAATATTCCCACACCTGCTTTTTCATTGCATTGCGATGCGTCAGTGGCTATTGCTATATCTCAAAGTGGCACTCTTTTTTTCTTTTCAGGATATTAATCGGACATCCAGTTTAGAGGCACCCATTATGCTTCTGACTGGACACCAGGGAGAAATTTATTGCGGCAAGTTTCACCCAGATGGCACGTACCTGGCGACGTCCGGCTTCGACAGGCAGATCTGTGAGCACCCACTTTTAAGAGGCATCAGAACTGTATTTCTAAGCATTGCTTTTGTCGCTGTGTCTGTCTCCAACTTTCAGTTTTTTGGAACACGTTGGGTGAATGCGAGAATTTCGGAGTCCTCACCGGCCACACGGGGGCAGTCCTGGACATGCACTTCTCAACAGATGGCAGGTGAGTGGGAAATATGTGTAGTTCTTGATGATGCATGGCTGTTCCTATGTCGGAATAGTGACTACAGAGCAGCTACTTATCTAGAGTAGATTTCCAAAGTATTGCTGATTATGCTTCGAAGAGTTTGAGCTTTGGGGCCGAATAAAAGTATAAAAGCACAGTTGGTATACAACTGTCGATCAATGACATCTAACTGTTTTTGTGAGGAAGCTGACCTTTGTGTGAACAATAAAAGACACGCACACACAATTGCCTAGTCACAGCTAACTTCATTTTGGAAAACGTGATTGTATATCAGCAGTATGGCAAGTGCTCCTATGCTGGATCCTGTTTGTCAGATGTTTGTGCGGTCATGTTTTCGCTACAGCCTGCTAACAAGTCACTGAACTTTAAATTCTAGCACTTCGTGTTGAACTTTGCAAAAATGTATGTTCTAATTTGTAGTAGTTTGTTTAGATTGTTGTTTGTTGAAGCTGAAAACCTCTGCAGTGGGTCAGTGGTTAGGGCGCTTGGCTACCATGCTGGCGGACCTGAGTTCAATCCCAGCTGCGCGAGCGGCGTTTTGATGGAAGTGAAAATCAAAAGGCGCCTGTTTTGTGCAATTTTAACGCACATTGAAGAACATCAGGTGGTATAAATAAATCTGGAATAGAATCGTTCACTACATCATCCCTCATAGCGCATGTGTACCTTCAGTATGTCGAACCCCACAATTCACAATTTTTACAAAGGTTGTGGTGCTCAAGCTTTTGCATCATGCTGCTGGGGCCTTAAAGGGACACTGAGGAGAAATTGAAGTTGGCTTGTATCCATAGAATAGCAGCTCCTGATCACAAAAACGCCACTCTTCCTGAAAACAAAGCTCTTGTAATGTAGAAAATAGCAAGAACCAAAATACAGGTATCGCCGCCACAGGCCAATCTCGCAAGTACAAGCGTGATGACTTCCTTGGACAAGAGGCGCCACCTTGGAGGAATTTTCCTTACTTCGTGGAAGTCATGAATCTCTGAGGCTTGCAAAGGAAGGTTGTGCACAGCACCGCTAGCCGTCAGAAATCACGGAGTCTGCGTTTACGTGACGATTCACGTCACTCCTTTCTGTGACGTCATAAGAGTTTCCTGAGTTTGAATCAGAGGGGCGGGAAAAACTTTTTCAACTTCGAATCCAAATTTCTTTGAAATAAATGCATCTTTCGCGCCCGGACAAGCGGCAACAAAGCCATGAAATGGCGAACTGTCAGATTTTGCTAACAAAAAAATTTTGATAGAGTTCTCCTCAGTGTCCCTTTAAGTGGGAATTGGCATAAGGGTAATAATGTAACGGGTGAGATGATGGGCTTTTAACACTGTGTCATCAGCATGTAGTCACCGAGGCAGGGAAGGGCCGACGATCTGAAAACTTAGCAACAGTTTATTATTTTGGCAGGAATGAAAATGGCTGTACTTGACAGAGCATGAGGGAAAAAGTTTAACATGCCAAAAGAACACTAACACTGCCCACTGGCACATGAAGCCCCACCATTTCACACACTGATACCTCTGAGAGCGGATGAATCCACACATCTTTTGGTCATGTGATTCATGACATATTCCTAGCAAGCCCATTCTTGTCCGGCCACCAGTCGGTGAAGGCTTTTGGCTTAGAGTGATAGCACACCCTTGTCTAGACGCCTAAATTTGCCGAATAAGATTTGGGCTTTATGTGCAGCTCCAGCTGTTATTTTGTGCCAATTTCCGATGTGGCAGCTGACAAGCTTGCAGACAGTAATATGAAGAAAGGTGGTGTCCAACGTGCTGCCTCCATATGCTTTCCATGCGGTTGCTTCGCGGGCCATGCGTGGTCCGACAGCTGCAATTCTTGCTGCTGGAAGCAAATAGTGCACTCACTTGTAACTTTCCACTGATGATCAGACGAATCTCTTCTTGCGAAACGTAGCAGTGGTGTTGGTGTAAAACTGAGCTATGCTTGTCGATGCAGTCTGCTGTTCACGGCGTCCACAGACAAGACTCTCGGTGTCTGGGACACCCATGTTGGTGTGAGGATCAAACGGCTCAGGGGTCACACCTTGTATGTCAACGCCTGCCACCCTGCCCGGAGGGGGCCGCAGCTCATCTGCAGTGGCAGCGACGACAGCACCCTCAAGGTATGGTATGCATTTTCTCACCATCAAGACGAGAGAAACAGACTGATGTGCCCTGGTGGCATTGCTTTTAATTCCTTATTATGCCACAGTAGCTTGTTTAACTTGTCAAAACGGTTTTTAACCGTGCAGTTCTCGCTTGAGTGTCATCCTTATTTGTTGTGATCCTGAATCCTTTTTTTATATTATTTGTGATGTTATAAAATTTATGCTATAGCATAGGGAAGGGAGGAAACCTGCAAGGAAGCTTGCATTTTGTCTGTCGTTATACACGTTAGCTTGACGTCAGACCTTCTGGTGCCGTAACTCCTACAGAAAGAGGTGCTCAAATAAAATATCATCTTGATGCATTTATAAACTTTGAGAACAAAATGGCAGCGTGTTTCTGAAGTGTTTGTTGAAGATTTTCAACTCATTTTCTTGTATAGACGTTTTTGTCTGTAATTTTAACCTTATTACGTTTTGTGTTGTACCTTGTATCCATACATCTCTGCAAAGAGCACGAAGGTACCTCAACGGGCTGGTTGCATCACAAGACAGTTGAACAAAGGAAGGTGACACTTAATGCGACACTGGTGCCAGTGTCATGTTAAAGGAGCATAAACACCAAATATTGGTTACATGTTTTCTTGTTTGTAATGATGTGTAGGACATTACTACTAGTCAGTGCTTAACGTCGGGGGAGTCTTAGACATCCCACCAATATCGACAAGAGATCTAGACCCTCCCCCGTACTAGAAAAGATTGTAAGGACTGATGAATCCGAAGCAAGCAGCTATTTGTTTTTCTTCTTGTCAGTGGTGGCCGGAACATTTCTTCTTTATATTCTCGAAAATTTTGCTGTGATTTTTAGTTTTTAGTAAGAGTCATTAACATATTTATAAAACCCGAGACAGAAAAATACAAAGTTGACTGCACTGCACAAAAGTATGAAGACAAGGGGAAACTTGTGCCCTCACGTCATGAGTCAGTCCAGAATTGGCCGCTTAGCTCCAAGGCTACACTACAACAACAAGCACACTGGCAGAGCAAGGGGATCATTTGTTCCAGGTCTGAGACATAAACTGAGCAAACAACCACTTTTAAAAATGATTTCTTCCTTTTTTACAGCACAATGTATAAAACAGGCTGCCAGCAGCTTTATTTTTTTCTCCTCTCCACTTGTGCTCGAATCACTAGGGACTCCCTCCAGTGGAGCCAGAAGCAGGCTTAAGCGCTGCTACCGATAGATCACTATTTAGTATCCCTATACGACTGCTAAATATATTTTATAATTCAATTTCTTCTCTTACGCTCTTTCAATTTTGGTTCTTTTCAACAGCCAGACAATGACTGACATCAAAGATCATTATAGGTCTTTCGGGCATAATAAAGGTGCAATGTAATTGCTGCTTCTTCATTTTTTGCAGGCAAGCTGGAATTAGCTTTTTGGTGATTTAAAATGATGCAGATGTTATTACATTGCAGTTTCTTCATACCTTATGTGACCTATACTGACCTGTGACGTCACAGTCATTGTTTGGCCGTTGGAACCGAAACTGAAACAGCACGAGAGAACAAATTGAATTATAAATTTCTTAGCAGTTGTTGGGGAATACTACCACATCATGATTGATCTGCAGTGATATCCTATTTATTATTATGAAGGCAAAAACGTACAACTAAAAAGTTAATGTCTACAGTCTATAAGCTTTACAGCCTTTAAGTTTTACTTTTCTTTGTCCCGTTTTTTTTTTGTGCTAACCTTGTTGAACTACAAAGAACATTTAAGCACATGTAATCTCACCGTGAATCCTTCCCTTTACTATGGAAGCTTTACGAGAGATTGCCTCTAGTTAAGTGGTGCTGATGACATAATGTGTCAGGATGGAAAACTCCCATGTTCACCAAACACCCACAGATCATGTTGCACAGGTGTGCCTTAGCTTTAAGGTGGAGCCTTTGTTAAAAGCAAACGGCGTACTGTATTTGCTTCTATGCTCTGCCATGTAGCTTGTTTTGCATCGGAGCTCAAACGGACTCTGAAGATGATTGCATTCAATTTTTGTTCATCGTAAATTGATTCTATGTCTCTCTATAGGTGTCTTAATGTTTGTCAGGCAGCAGAAGGCACATTTAATGCAAGTAAAATTACATTTCAACGTTTTCCTGCCACTCAATTCAAGCTCGTGGTGCCTATACCAAGAAGGATTCCATAATCGCCGTTTTGAAGTGAAAGGCAGTGTAGTCTACCCTCCGGAATTCATATAAAAAAAAAAAGCATTGTCGACGCACTGCAATTTACTTGCGAAAACAGTCGGTTATAGTGACCTCTAGATTTTGTTTCCTGATCTTTTCTAGTTTATAAACGGGTTGGACTTTTTGTTGTAAAGCAAAAAACACTGATGAAAGTACGGCGAATCAAATTTTCGAAATACGGTTTTTCGCCAAGAAAGGTCAGTATTCTTGACATGTGCATCACAGCTTTCTGGCTGTTGAGGGAGAGCTACAGCCAGTCAAAGGAGAAAGTAACAAGGTACAGAAGCGAGGAGCATGACGAGACGATGTTGCCATTGGATCAAGTAGTGCAGTTGTACGTTTTCAGGCATTGCTCCACTACCTTGCGCACCTCTGCAGACAGGGAGGCCCAACACTCTACCAAACACCGTCTGCTAGCATAGTGCTGTTCATTGTTATCGCCCACTCAGGGAGGTTAATTGCTTAAGCAGTTTTAACGCGAGAGCCGAAAATCCGGCATCGTTGTCGGCGTTGTGAGCCAAAAATCCCTGGAGAAGCAGCCTCGCAGCCCACCGGATTGTGAGCAAACTGATCACCATGGCAGGTGGCTGTGAAATTAATGAATTGTCGCAAGCGGGACCTGGCCAAATCGCGCGCGCGGCAGCGCGGCTGGCATTGCGGCGCGCGCTTCGCGGCGCTCCACACGAGCCGAACTCATGGACTTTGCCGCCGCGCTAAACGCCGTACTCGAGGCGCTTTCGGGGCAAGTGTCGCACAAATCGTGTGCGAACTCGTGCAAATGCCATGGGCCGAGGTCGCCAAATGCACAAATGCGCCTCCAGGGCGTCGAGAGGCGCCGTTGCTCGGGAAGAGCAAACTGGATCGCACAAGCCCCACCGGTGGCAGCACCGGCCATTGAAGGGCAGCTGTGCATCACTTAACCGCTGCGACAGGTGTGGTGTGGGGACTCCCAGAGGTCTATGAATGTAAAGTATAAAGTTACTATCCTGCATACATGGGCATTAAATCCTACCACGTCATACCCTTGAGGCGGAGAGTAAGTGTCCCCTCCAGTTTTCTTCACTGCATGTACAAGCGCTGTGCATAATTGTCACAAAAAAGTGTGATCCTCTGTCTATCTACCACAAATGTTCAGTGGCAGTTTCATCGCTGCAGTCAGCATGCCGACCATGTGATGCCTCAACCTCTCCCTTTAACCAGCCGACATCCCAGTGATGATATGACAACCGATCTTTAGAAGCTAACTTCAGTTTGTGTGTTAGTGCACTAGCGTTCAAGCCCATATTCGCGGAAAAAGCCGTTTGTCGTTCCGGTCCTCCACTGGGCAGGCAGACCTGCCACCTGCCCACATGTGTAACACAGTAGAACCTCTACTCTGCCTTTCAAAAGTTAATTAAAATTTTTTTTCCCTGCGCGTTATAAAAGCGGCCGTTTTCGTTCTACGAGAATTATAGTTCTGAGACCGCGTGCAGCCAGGCTTTTCAATGTCGAAGAGGTGGCTTTAAACGAGGCCCTGCGCATTAAGTAGACATCACATGCACCTCAAAAACATTGATTTGGACGGCGCACCAAAAATATGGCTGCTCCGACTCTTCGAAGACACTTTGCGGCGTGTAGTGCGGCTATGTCAGCAGCATGTCTTTCTGTTCAGACTTCCTTGAGAACCACTGTCACTCCACGGCAGCAGGCAGCGCTGTGTCTGTACTAGGAATTCGCATCATAAAGGAAAAAGAAAATGCGGTGTTCCCCTGCAACACGGATGCGTTGGCGGCACGCTTTCTGCAGTGAAACGCAGCCTGCCAGGTGACCATTCGCCACTCGTTTCTGGCGCATTTGATGTCGCTAGGCCTAACATGCCCCGCACTGAAGCCACAGCGGCAAACGCTTTCAAACTAACCTCCAGTGATCGTAGAAGCGTCTAGTCTTGTTGCCTGTACAGTAACTTCATGCTGGTATAAACGCCATTCCGGACAGTTCCCGTCAGCCGTCGTACGAAGTGGGATGTGCATATTTTTCTGTCGTGTAATTGAGGCTTTTAATGCATTATTCCTATGGGAGATTCGCCAGGCCCGCACCATCTCATAGTAACCATGACTGATATCCATGCATAGAATGACTGTGATAAACATTGTGTCATGTATCTACTATGCTTCATCCATGCCATGCGGGCCGCCGTGGTGGCTGAGTGGTTATGGCGCTCGGCTGCCGGCCCGAAAGACGCGGGTTCGATCCCAGCCGCGTTGGTCGAATTTCAATGGAGGCGAAATTCTAGAGGCCCATGTGCTGTGCGATGTCAGTGCACGTAAAAGAACCCCAGGTGGTCAAAATCTCCGGAGCCCTTCAATACGGCGCAAAACATCGCAAAACAATGGCGACAATGCTAGCACACCTAATTCGCATTTGGCCTGACTATGCATATTTACCGTCATTTTTTTTTGTCAGCCAGTTGCATCATTTAACTGCCGCTGCTTTTAAAATGGCATTGTCATTTCTTTCTGCAAGTTAAGCTATATGTACGACCATTTACGTGTTATGTTATTGCTGGTAAATTGACTCCTCGGGCTGACAAAATGGCCTGGATATACTCTAAGTGGTTTTTGACTATACTGGTCTACCGCATTACATCACTGAAGTACAGCGATAATTCATCTGCATAAAATAATGTTTGCCAAGAAAGTCAAAAACTGTACTTAAAAACTTGAAAAGAACAGCGAAAAGCCCAATCCCTACTTTCAGATGCTCCATTTTCAGTGAGGGTGGTATTTTTTTGTGATTAGAACGTGGTAATCACTTGATACAAGCCAGGTTCAATTTCTCCTCAGTTTCCTTTTAAAAAGAAGCTGAGGGCAGTCCATCGAATTCTTGTTCTCGGTAAAAATTTATTCCATGCCATTTTCTGAGTACTATATTGATCTTAGTTTGGCAGGAAAAGACGCATTGATCGCTGAGAAAATTGGATTTCAAAATTTTGCCATCACTCGATTCAAACTCAAGATCTACACAAAAGGGACTCCGGTTTGCGGTTTTGATGTGAAGGGAGGTATAGCCATGCTTTAGGGATCCGTACCCAAAAAACTGTGTTGGCGCGGGCAGTTGTGAAATTGGCCGGTGATGGTGACAGCTGTGTGTATTTATTTTTTGGCCTTTTCTAGCTTATATAGGTTCCGCTTTCTGTGGATGTTGTCACTTTGTTGTTAGAATGCTGTAGTGTGTCAATACAGGCCAACTTTAATTTTTCCTCAATGTCCCATTAAGCCCTCCAGCAGTGCCAGGGTGCTCAGAAGCAGACCCCTTGGGCTGTGTATTTTTGGCAAAGGCTGTACATTCGACGGAGGGGTGCAGGAATTGTCGGAAGTGCACCACCTGCAATCTCCTTGTCTTGCATATTTCCGGGAGTAGATAGGCTCACTCGTTTGGGTGGGGTTGGGGTTCGGTACGGCTGTCACTTCTTCTTTGTACCAGGGGAGACGGTGAAAAGTGTGAATTGTTTTTGTTTCTTCACGTCACCTTTGTTGCCGTTCTAGCTCTGGGACACTCGGAAGCGTACCCCGGCGCACAGCTACCAAGAGAGCTACCAGATCACAGCAGTCTCCTTCAACGACACAGCTGAGCAGGTGCTCTCGGCTGGCATCGACAACCAAATCAAGGTGAAGTGTACAGCCGACTTCTGTTCTCTGTTTTCACCTTTTCAATGACTGTGACGTCTTACTACTATAGCACTTTATTGGGATCACTGCATTGCAGGTACTAACGTATCACATGGTTCGTAGTGACAAAATGAAGCGATCCTGAAAAAAAAGAAAACAATTAAAATTCACAACTAATGCCCTCATATAATTAAATGGCACTATGTTGATGCAGTCACATTTTTATGGTTCTTATGATAATTTTCAGCATGGCAATTAATATGAAAGATGTAATTCCACTGGCTGATGTAATTGCAATGCAATGAGGTTGTTAAACTGTGTCTAAAATTGACAACAAATTACGCTGACTCAAAAGACAGACACAGCAGATGAGGTTGACAGGATTTGCATCTTCTTTGTTTTTTTTTTTGTGGTAGTACAGTTTTTTGTCAATTTATAGCCATGAACCAACTCACTCAGCAAGAACTAGTTTTAAGAAACTTTGTTTCAAAATAACGAAATTCTTCAATTGAGGGATGCAAACATTCATTGGATAATTATTCTAGGCATTCCAATTATCCTAACTGCATCTACTATAGACCGTTTCACGACCTTCAGAGCAGCCCAAGCTAATTAATCATGATGTCTTAGAAATCAGCCAATGCCATGGGCTCAAGGGCCTCCTTTGAGGAGCATCCGCTGCTTTGTTCTTGAGTTGTATCTGACTATACACCTTTTCAAAAAGATGGCGAAGGGAACTGCTACATTAGAAACTGGGCTGTGCCTAAAAAAAAGAGCTAAAGATAAAGCTCCCCCTGCTTTCTCCACAGCCCAAAAAAACTTGAATTTCCAAGCATGACATTGCAAGGGCTTGCATTGGTACAAAGGGATTAACTGTGGATTAAGCGGATTAACCCCAAGGTCATGGCAACCGGACAATGCCATTGGGTGGAGGGCCTCCCTTGAGGAGCTTTCAGCACTTGGTTCTTTTGTTGTATTCGGCTATGGGTGCTTGCCTCACACAAAGGTTGTGGTGTACCTTGTGCAGGAGTCTTCAGAAGTTCGAAGAACAAAGTCGTTATTTGAAAAGAGCTGCTGTTTCCCGTGACATAGGTGTGCTACCTGAACTTAAAATTTCTTATGCATATTTCACACACACAAGCTCAGGCTTCGCCGTTCATTCCTTGGTTGGATGCCAGGCTGCCAGAAAATGCACTTTTATCATAGCTTTCATATTCTGTACGCTTTGGCAGCTGCCTGTACAGAATGCTGCTTCTCTCAAAGGAGTAAATGTGAAAGCATCTGCCTAGTAACCACTAGCTTGTTTATAATTGGATTTCATGCAGCTAGGGACTTTTGCTAATACGTATTACGTTTTAGTTTGATATTTCTCTTTTTATATCCGAAATCAGCAGTGCCCCTTGGGCAGTGGTGCTGGGTCAAAGGAACAGAATTTCACAGACAGCATCTGGCTCTGTGAAGGCAGGACAGCCACCTGGAAAGCTTCTTGCGCTCCCATTGCATCATGGAAAAGAGTGTTGCAATCTTATCACCTGCATTGGCATGTGCGACATCAGCAGACTGCTCTCTTAATGTACTCATTTTTAGTGTCTAATTTTTATCGCTTGCTTTGGTACCTCTGATGTGGCACCTCTTTTGCATGTTTTTCTTGTGTTACTGAGCTCACTGCGTACGCATTCACAGGTGTGGGACCTGAGGAAGAATGCGGTGCTGTACAAGATGGTGGGCCACCTCGACACCATCACTGGCCTCTCCCTCAGCCCTGATGGCTCATACATCCTTTCAAACTCCATGGACAACACATGTTAGTACTCAAGTGCTGTCGGCAGCGAGCATGGAATCGCAGGCCTATGCCTCTCCCTAGCAGTACCTGTTCTGAGCACATGTTACCGTTGATTTTGGCGTCGGTGTCATTTCGTGCCCCTCTCAGCACCAGTAGGAGCAGTGCAGCTCAAAAAGCAGTCTACGCAAGGCAAAAGAATTGTGTCATGTGCACAACAATAAACATTGCTACGATATATGTTTAGGCTATGTTCAGTAATATTTCTTGGTGGAAGAGGTCTAGGATAAACATGCACCAATCCACGCAGATGGATTGATTTCGAAAGTTGAGTCCTTCTCAAATGCACATTCTGCAAAGGAAGTTATGCGTTGGCTCCTAAAAGCAGCATGGTATTTGCGTGTTCATTAATTTAATTAAGGGTTAACACATCTGATTGGTAGCCTTTGGCTTATGTCTCTCCTACAATGTCCAGGCTATGACACACTAGGCTACATCCTAGATGTCAGATTTTCAAACATTAGAGGTTCTTTCAAAAGCATTCTGCATGTTTTGGGAGGTGAAGTTAACAAAGTTAAAAGATACTGCAGCAAAACTCAAATTCTATTCATCCATAAGGCCATATGAGTGGTGCTAGAAAGGTTATGGGTGGAGATGTGAAATGAATGGCTTGCATTATAGGAATTACATATAGATATTTTATGCATTCAGTGATCAAGTGTTGATAGATGCCACAGTTCTGCTGGGAGTGTACTGATTATGTCACATGTAACACAGCTAAAGTTAGAGAGCGTTAGCTCTACTGGTAGCATTTCAAACCTCTGAGTTACACCGATTTCGCGGATAGAATCCAAGATGGCAGCCTCCATAGCAGCGACATTGTATCCCAGTGGCTGCCATGTTAACTGAGGTGGTTACATAATGGAATAAGATTACAGGCAGCAGCGCGATGCCCAAGCACGACAACTAGATTCTAAACCATGCCGATATATATATATCCCTGTCTGGCAGGTGCCAAAGTTGGGCCACTTAGTCCCGACATTCGTGTAAAATTTGTGGGCCAGACGTTTTCCGCAAAATGTTCTGGATGGTGTCGTACGATTCAGCGTTTCGTGCATCAAAACTTACTAGTTCAGTGAGAGCCTAGCTCACGGCAGGGATTCGAACTGGCGACCTATGTACTCTGAATTCTACGCCTTTACGAATCTTTGTATGAACATTGCGGCTCAACTGTTTATTGCAGAGTGTTCAGGATGGTGGCATACGATTTCGTGTTTTATGCAGCATAAACGTACTAGTTAAGTTACAGTCTAGCTCGCGGCAGGGATTTGAATTGGCGACCTATGTTAGGTGTGTTAACACTCGATATTCGATCACTGTCTTAGTGTCGGCTAATTTTTTTCTGCCCTTGAGTATTTTTGTGCTTTGTGTGCAAATGTGTTATTGACTCAGTAGTTTGGTGGCTTTTTGTATGAGACACCTGTTGTGGCAAGCATTTATCGAAGCTGAGCAACCTTTTTTTGCAGTAAGAATCTGGGATGTTCGTCCTTTTGCCCCGCAAGAGCGATGTGTCAAGATCCTCCAGGGACACATGCACAATTTTGAGAAGGTATGCTTCGTTTCATGCTTTCTTCTTCTCATTCCAGTACAGCTCAGACCATTTATAACGTAACCGGTTATAATGCTGCTTTTGTGACAACTGATTCGCTTCCCATGGAATTCAATGTATTGGCGCACCGCTTAATATGCGGCAGCGTGTAACTGAAGACCACGTATAGTGCGGTTTCTTGAAAGCCTGGGGGCCTGCATACCGGCATGAGCCTGTGGGTACAGCTGGGTGTGAGGAGCGGGCTTCCCAGATTGACAAGAAGAGGGCAACAGGGGGGCAGGGCAGCGTTGTCAGCGTGGCTCAATGCAAGGCTGAAAGCAGGAGAGGATGGAAGAAAATCCCAAAGCAGACGTTTTTCCTCTCACTCTCCGATGCGCCTCCGTTAAGCACACTGATTGGGCAAAGCTGGGAAGCACGTGATGGCACTGCCAGACGAGCATGCTGTAGCGGCGGCTGCAGCCGCATGGCATGACGCTGCATGCGCTGCTCATACCACGCGCGCGTTCGGCAGCGTCTTGTCACGCCTGAGCCCATGAGCGCGATATGTGTCGTCGCGTGTAGCAAAAAGTTGACAATGTAGGCAAGTCGGCTGACAACGTGAGCAAGTCTACCAGCCTCGGCTGTCTTCAGTTCCGATGGCGTCTGCGCCTCCGAGAGCCAGGGAATGGCAAGCTCTCGAAACCAAGCAGTGCATTGTGAGGCACGTCGACAGCAGTTTGAAAAAGGCTACGGTGGCAAAAAAGTACGGTGTCGCCAATGCTACTGTGTTCACTGTTTGGAAGAACAGCAACAAGTTGTGACAGCAGCTGCAGGAACACTCCACTTTGCTTGCAAGGAAGCGGATTCGTGCATTGAAGTACGAAGATGTCGCTGCTTTGTTTGAACGGTTTCGCGAGGTCCAGGCCCAGGGCATTCCTGTGAGTGGCTCGATATTGCAAGCCGAGGCCAGTTGCCTTGCAGAGATTTTGAGCCGTGATGGTTTTAACCCATTGAACAGTTGTATACAGCGTTTCAAGGACCAGCACGAGATAAGCTCCTCGTCTTCGCCGACCCCGACGGCATTGTGTGTGAAGTAGCCGCCACAGATGAAGACATCATGGCAGCAGTGCACGGTCGCGATGAGCCTCTATCCAAGGATGAGCCTGACGAAGTGAGGGAAAGTGCAGCAGAAGTTTTGTGCAAAGATGCGCTCGACAGTTGCAACAAACTGCGCCTCTACTACGCTCAGAGAAACCTCAGCGAGCAAGCACTCTAGTGCCTCACTGTTTTTGAAGATGAAGCCATTAGCAACACAGTTCAGTCGCAGCACCAGACTAAAATAACATCGTTTTTTTTTTCATTTCATTCATTACAATGCTTTGACAAAAAGATCAAATAAACTTCTTTGTTGCCTGTGATTGCAGTGTTGTGCATCTGATGCGTTGTCAGGTGCACTTTGAAAGGTAGGCTGGCCACTCTGAAAATGCGAATGCATGGAAAAGCTACCTTTTGGTTACAGTGCAGTACCGTTTATAATGCGGATTTTCCCGACTCCCGCGGTATGCGTTATAAGCGGTCTATGCTGTACATACCTGCATGCACACCTGTGGCAAACTGAGGGCCATTATTTGGTGGAAGCTGACGGCTTGTGTCAGTTTATATTTTCCACAGTTTCCGCAATGGCCGTGGCACATACTAGGGATGCATTGCAAGCCGCATGGTGTGCCTCCCTGGACTCTAAACTTTTGACATAGGGGCCAAGCATTCTAATGGCGCTGACTGCATACCTCCACCACATTTGTTAAGCACAGGATGACCATTGGGGAGCTCATGATATCGGTGCCAGTTAGCTCACAGTGCTGTAAACCTTGCAAGGTATACCTCATGCATTTAGCACTGTTGAACTTGGCCAAATCTTTTTTTGCGAAAGCAGTTTATCTACACATTTTTGCATTCCAGCATTTTGCGCATGTGGTGTTAGGTTCCCATTTGGGGGCTGCTGAAGCCCGCGTATGGGAGCAAAGTTGTTGTGGACACACCACACAAAAGTGTGAGAGCAAATGCTGCTCCTTAAATCCTTGTTGGCTGGCATGCAAGTTGATATCTCTCACTGGATAATTCAGATATCTGCTCAGAGTATGGCGTCTTGGACTGCTTGATCAAAACCACTGTAATCTGCATATCTTAGTTTAGCACACTTATGCTCACATTAATGTTAACTGAATTTGAAAACAATTTTAATATGAAAAAGGCCATGCCTTGTGACATCATTTAACAATGGCATAGTATATTATGTTTGGACACGGACACAGAGCGCTGTTACTATTTTGGTGCATTAAGGTACATTGAACTTAGTGTCTCTGAATAATAAACTTGTGAGGATGAAGAGGAATCTGCAACATTGACAAAGGACATGTGCACCAGCATCAGCAGGACATTTATTTTTATTGTCTTGAAAGCGCCTAGTTCCTGCTTAATACAGTCGCAGATACTATCAAGCGATTATACGACCTCACACATATGCCACCAAAATAAGACTAAAGGTTTCTGGTGATGTGTGAACAGCTGTGGCATTCTTTTATTAACTCACTGGCTTAGAATACAGTTTTTGTTTTATTTATTGTTGATTGATTAAGAGTGATGAAAGTGCCCCCATGAGCTAAAAGCCCCACTCCCCCTTTCAAACTGCATTCATTCCCCAACTGAGAGCATCACTGTTGTTTGTTTCTCAGGGTTTTGTGTGAGAGTGAATTATACTGTGAACATCACTGACATCATTAACTTGGAGCAAGCGCAGGCCTCAAAGCTGTGCTCACAGGTCTGTAATATATGTTGCAGTGGTTTGGGTCTTGGGACTGTCATGAGCATGAATCCTTGATGGAGTGGGGATCAATGCCACCACTTCTGACCTGGTGGAAAGTTTGATGCCTTTAGTGCATGTTTGATGAATGCTCGTTTTGTTTCTTGCTTACCATTTTTCAGAACCTGCTGCGATGTGCATGGTCTTCAGATGGCAGCAAGGTTACAGCCGGTTCGGCTGATCGCTATGTGCACATCTGGGACACCACCAGCCGACGCCTGCTGTACAAACTGCCGGGCCACAACGGCTCAGTCAACGATGTCCAATTTCATCCGAAAGAGCCAATTGGCAAGTGACCTTTGCAACTACTAGGGATAGCAGTACACTACATAAAGTATAGAACAGCGTTTGTCAGAATGAGTTCCGTGGTACCCTTGGGTTCCCTGAGCACCTTAACACACGCGTGCCTCAACCCCAATCTTCCCTTTATCCACTTTATTTGGGGACTGACCATACTGCAGTTGCTTACACCGGGCTTTTTCACTGTACTTTGAGTCATTATTAATTGAATTTTGCCATTTTTTAAGGGGCTGTGCAACTGTGTACTTGTTTTTGCATCCATGTTAGGCAGGAAGCAGTGAAAGCCAAGATAGGCAGGGTTCTTGGGCACGTTTTAGAAGCCATTTGGCTTCCACAAGACAAAAGATTAAGAACCCCTGGTATTGAATTGGCCGAGCATATGGTTAGTTTTTATGAAAAGGATCAGTGAAGCCAGTCTAAATGCAGCCACCTATCCACATGGAAAGATGATTTACCTTTTCAAAATGGCTTGGGCAGAAGGTATATTTGCACAGCTCACAAATTCTGTATAACTACAACTCTGGAGCAGCCACTGTGGAGCTTTGAGTTCACTAGGAAAGCAGATAGCTGGATGAGGCAGGATTAGTTGCTCACTGTGTTGAAAGTATCCTTCACATCATTTATTTTATAGATGGGAATAAATTATTATGTGGACAGGAAAAGGCTATCGACATTGGTATACCAGGTTTTCAGTGTGTAATAGCATTGTGAGAACCATGCATGCAGTAACGAATGTAGTCATCGTGCCACTGAGGGTTGACTGCTCATGCATCTGCATAGTATTCTTTTTGTATGCAGGTTCTAAGCAGTTTGATAGCATGCCAAGCTTCGGATTAAGTTTTAACAGATTGTTTATCTTTTCCTTTGCTCCTGCAGTGCTCTCTGTTGCAAGCGACAAGCAAGTGTACCTCGGAGAAATCGACAAGTGAAGCGCTCAATAAACACATTCAGCCCACGTCATCTGCTTTTTATATCTGTGGGAGTGCCTGCTAGAAACTCCCAAGTGGAATTCGTTTTCCTGTCTTTGATTTTCACACCTTCACCCTCCAGCTGACTACGCAAAACATCACAAGCTTGTAAGAGCACCTTGTCCTTAGATTCCAAGGCATGGGCTCGCACGGTTGCCCTGAACGCCACTGTGTCATCAAGAACTCGAGCCAGTGTTGATGAACCTGCAACACCACGTGTCTGAGCAGAGGCCAACTCTAGCCCCAAGTTCCGGAAGAAGTTGGTGACGAATTCGAGACAGGCAGCCACTGCCGCTTTGCTGGAATCACTGCGACTGTGTTGAACATCTTTAGATGGTGCTTGAAGCCTAGCGTTGATTTCTGATGCCAGGTGCTGGACAGACGACACAGCTGTTGGGTAGTCGAGATCGTCAGCAAAAGCATCTTGTATGCACGACCTTGTTCGATTCAGTAGGTCGTACAGCTCTCGCTCTATTATCTGTGCTGTGGGCACCTGACCCCGGACGTATGATTTGGCGTTTGCACAGAAATCGTTCAGCGCCTGCAGCGAGCCTTCAGCACCCCGAAGGAAGTCCGGTGCGAGAAGCACGTCTGCTTTGTAGGCCTTTTGGAGACAGAACATTCGAAAAACGTCGGCAGAGTGAGTCCCGAGGAACTCCCGCAGAGGCATGGCGTTGCCAAGCGACTTGGCCATTTTCGTCGGCTTGCCATCGGGCCCGCACACGTGCACCTGCCCGGTGTGAAGCCAGTGGTTCACCCATTTGGACACACCGTGGTAGCACCGACTTTGCGCCAGCTCGTTTTCATGGTGCGGGAACGCGAGGTCCCTGCCTCCTGTGTGGAGATCAATGGACGAGCCGAAGATGGTGCTCGCCATGGCAGAACACTCGACGTGCCATCCGGGCCGCCCGGGCCCCCACGGCGCATCCCAGCTGGGCTCTCCAGGTTTCGCGCCTTTCCACAAGGCAAAGTCCCGGGCATCTTTCTTGCCAGCGGTTTTCACAGCCTCGGGGTCGTCGCTCACACTTCCTGGAGTGCGAAACACGGCGTACTGTGGACACTTGGCCAGCTCGAAGTAAAGGGATCCGTCCGGTGCGGTGTAGGCAAATCCCTTGTCCCTAAGCGCAGAGCAAAACTCGACGACCGCTTCGATGTGTTCACTGACGCGCATGAACAGCGTGGGGGGCAGAACGCCAAGGTTTTCCAAGTCCTCGCAGAATTCTCGTTCGTACTTTCGGGCGTGCGCCTCGAAGCTGACGCCTAGATCGCGGGCGCGGTTGATTATTTTGTCGTCCACGTCCGTGATGCCCATGAGCAGCACCACGTCCAGGTCGTAGAATCTGCTCAGGATCCGTCTCACGATGTCCATTCGGACGTAGGAACAGGCGTGACCAACGTGGGTCGAATCGTACACGGTCGGGCCGCAAGAGTACCATTTCACGACGCGCCCGGATTCCAACACGAACGGCCTCTTGTCGCGAGTAATGGGATCATAAAGCAATATTCCCGTGTCGAGGCCCTGAGGAGGTGAACCAGGCGCGCTGGACGCATGGCAAAGCCCGGAACGTATCGAGTGAACGAAAGCGTCGGGCTGGAGGATGCGACTGGAGAAAAGGCGTCTGCAAGCGAGTGTCATTAGTGCCATGCTTCGTAGCGACATTTGTCAGCAGCGGCAAAACTGGGGCCGGCCCATTCAAAAACGTTTGGATCGGCTCTGCATTGAAGTGTACACTGCGAACATTACCCGGAACACGACGCACGGGTATATTTACGAACCGGCAATCGGCGCGCATGTGATTAAAAAAAAAAGGAACGCAAGAAAAGAAGGCAAACTATTTTGCAACTAATCTTTAAAAAATCGTTAATATTTGTGCTTAAATTTTTCTTCAAGAATGCAAAAATTGTTTTTTAAGAAGTAAAATTAAATTTGCAGCGGCATGTAAAATTGAGAAAATTTATTCCCTGCAGAGGGCGCATACAAACATGTAAGCTTCAAGAAGGTAGCTTTGAAGAAAGAGTACGTTTCTGACTAAAACAGTAAAATAGAAACTAGTATTCTATGCAGTATGGTACATTTTTAAGCATTTTCATTTTAAAACGGTAGGAAAAGTTTTACACGAACGGCTTGATTTCCAACACAGGAAAGTACTGGGAAAGTACAGCGTACCGCTATGAGTCACTGCCAACATCTATCCACAGCGTCATGGTAGAAAAAGTTCCGCGGAAACGTTTTTTCTCGTGGTGCATTGTGGGATACGCACATTTTTGTTAGGAAGCCAGCCCGGAAACACGCGCCATATTCCGCGCCAAGCTCGTTGTTGGTGGTCGGTGGTTGTCAGGCCTGACGCCTTTGCATCGCTGTTGACTTATCTGCACGTGCGAACAAGGTGAGTGGCGTTTCGAAGAGGCTAATCATTTTGCCAAGCAGCTTGAAAACAAATTGAGACAACGGCAAAGTGTATGAAGCCGTGAATTTCACGCCGGCCGACTTTGACGCAGTCTTTTGTTGCTAAGCCTAATCTGTGTCCTCTAGTCCCGGGTTGATTGTTGAGCGAGAAGTGTACGGACGTTCGCGTTTCGCGTTATCTCGGCAGCTGAACACGTTCTGATCCCTTTGGAATACGCGGAACTGCGAGCGGCGTGGTTGGTATGCTTGCCTCAGTCGTGGGCCGGCGTGGTGATAGCTAATTTCACTAAGCCTAGTTCGTTATCCACGCCGCGCTTCCCACGCTTTCACTAATCGTGCCGCGATCGGTTCGTTACGCGGGGATTGCGCAGGTGAGTACGGCCATAACGATGTATGCGATTGTTTCTTTTGTGTTCGCAGGTGTTGCCGCCCGTCAGCGGTGAAGCTTCAGCATGTCGCCGGTGAGTTGCTCGTTTCAGGCGTTTTTTTTTTCTTTGGATTATTATTTTAGTCGCACTAGCCCTGAACCAGTTCCTGGCGTTGCCCGCCTAGGAAACGGTAGTGTGGAGTGTTACGCCCTATCGCGCTTCTGCGCGTCGGACGTCCGCTCGTTCGACGGAAAGCTGTCGCTTGTTTTAGCGCGCTGTGGCAGTGTATAAAGGCGCGGGCTTGGGACTGCCGAGTTCTTTTGAAACAAAGCGTTGTGCGAGACAGTGGCCGACTCGGGACTTTGCCGCCATGTGGTCACTGCGTTGCACCCTATTTACGGCGCATTCGCCGTGCGATTTGAAGTTATTTTATTGCCGATGCTACCATTTTATCAATAAGTCTGCGCTAGTGCAATGAGCAGTAACGAGAGTGCGCTCAAGAATTTAGTGTTGTAAACTGTGCTTTAATCAGGTACTTAGTGCCCTCGTTATTTGAGTGTAATGTGCAATAAAATTGACAAAGTAGCTAGCGCTTTAATGCTCTCTTCATAGCACCCAGATTTATAGTCTAGCAGGAGCGCTTTTGAGTAGGTTTAGTGAAAGCCCGCCCAAAAGCGTCAAGAAACGTGCGCGCCTGTGCACCTGGCCGGTCGTATTCGGGGCGATTGTACACTGCTCGCGAGTGCACTGGCGCATATGCAAGTGTCGTGGAGGCTAGCAATTGCTGCTGTTCGCCCAATTAAGGTCACTACTGTGAAATCCTATTGCCCAGCCTTTGAAGCTAAGGGCTTGTATGCACGCCATTGAAAGGTTTGGTTGGTTTGTGCAGTCTTCACTCTGCCTACCACATTACTATTGCAATAACTGGTTGGCATTCTTAGTGTGCTGATTGGGAGTTAGCCCTATGATGGAAAATTGCTGTTTGCACAATGGTTTGGGCGACATCATTGCATTTCAGGCCAGGTGGAAGGAAGCTCTGTTGGTTGTTGTGGAATTGGACATATTTGTATGTGTATAACGTGGGTGTACTGTACTGTTTGCAGTAAGCACTGTGTGCTCGAGTGGGATTCATGCTTCTCTAGCTTTGAGTGCACCTGGCTTTTCCATAGCTGGCACACTTCGCCGAATATACAGCCCACTGGGTTTGCTTCTTCGCCACACGTTGTGGCTGTTTTGCATCAATTAGTCATTGCTCATCGATTAGTCATTGCTGCTTGGCTTAGAAACAAACCTCTTCAGCTGTTAAAGTTCACCAATTGCTTGGGGCGCATGGAGTTGTGCATCTAGTAACTTTCTGCAGTGGAATATTTTCTGGTTGCGTTTATCGTAGGGAGAAAACGAAATTTTGAAATCCTCTTTTACACCAACTGGTACCGGCTTCTGGCGCGGTGTTTAGTTGTGCCTTTGCATTCGAAGCATATCCATGTTTTATCCTTGGAAGCGCTTGCTGTCAAGAAGTTATGGTTGGAACAGCAGCACAAATTTCGTGCTTGGCCAGCATGAGCATCGCCCGATAAGTTTTCAGTCTTGCACTGCTCCTATGAGCCACAAAAATATGGCACTTTGACGTGCGTGAAAGGGGTGCAGTTTACATCATCGCATCAACGATGTGTTGTGCCGTGGCGCTGTTGCTTTTGGTGCCAAATGATTCTCCGAGGTTGCAATGTTGCGCATGCTGCTTCTTTGGCAGAGGACAAAGCTCTTCGTGGGCCACTTGCCAGACGGCCTCCGCACAGAGGAACTCCAGGAGCTGTTTGCCAAGTATGGCACTGTGACAGAGTGTGATGTCATCAATAAGTATGGTTTTGTGGTGAGTGTTGTGCTGTTGGCATGCGCTCCGCCTCCGGCTTTTTTTCCTCCCCGTGGCTGGGCAGAGAAGAGTAGTGGATGTGTGTTGGCTAACGTGTTGTCTCTCGGTGGGTGGTGCTTGCAGCACATGGCCACAGAGGAGCAGGCAGAGGAGGCTTTGAAGAACCTGAACAACTACAACTTCATGGGTTCCACATTGTCAGTTGAGGTAAGGCTTTCCTATTGTTCGATGCTTAGCTCATGCAACTTGAAGTGTAATTTATGCGAGGTGTTGGTCTGCCTATGTCTGTCTGGGTTTTGAACCTTACAGCTGGGAATGCAGGATGGCACATTACCCAAACTGTGTTAAGTATTAACCACTGTCTGCTAGTACTAGTCTCTGATAATCTTCCAGCCTTGTGTCACCATGCTGATGGTGGTTCAGTAAAGGTCTTTATGGACTTGTTTGACTATTTAGAAAGCAGTTGGCGGTCTTAGAAGTGTTTTATAGCACGCGGCCCCATCCTGCGGGCAGCTGCTGCTGCATGCGGCTGCCCTTCAACTTGGTGGCTAAAGAAAGCTTGGGGGTCTTCTGGGTGATCCTTGTGGCATGCTCTTGTGTGGAGCTTGCACGAATCTTGAGGTCCCACAGCTGTGCACATATTCACTGTTTGCATTAGCCTTCGAAACCAGTATTTCCAGTGGTGTTTCAAGGCTTGATGCACCTGTTCTTTTTCTGTCTGCCAGCGCTCCACAAGCAAGTTCCACCAAGAGCCGGGGGCACCTGGTCGGGCCAAGGGAGGACCGAGGTATGAAGATAGGTACTCGGCTCTGTTTGCATTGTTATCTTCTGCTTTTATTTTCCAAAGTGAAGCTCATTGGTGCATGTGCCACTGTGTTGATTGGCACTTTTTTTTTTCATTGCCAAAGTAACTTTTTGTATGTGCAGATATGTAGCTGACTTTCTTTGTGGTTTCTGCAATTTTGGGAAGCCTGCTAGGAGTGGACTTCAATAAACGAATGTAGCTCTGGTGTTCTGCTCATCCAGAAATGTGTTTTGAGGCATCGCTCTCTCTGGTGCAGACCACCATATGGCCAGGGCATGCAGAGGAACGGCTACGACGGCAGGCCTTCGGGCGGCTACTACAACGGCGGCGGACCAGGTGGCTATGCTGACTACCGCCGAGGCGGCGACTTCTATGACCGGGCCCCATACCGGGCCATGGTAGACAGGCCGCGGCCCTATCCAGCCCCGTACGAGCGCCGGGACGACCCCTATGCACCACGACGCCCGCCCCCAGGACCCCCCTCCATGGGACCTGACATGTACGAGCGGAGGCCGGCTCCAGACTATGCCCTCTACAGCCGCCGGTCGCCTCCCCCTGCCTCAGGGTTAGCGGGCGCTTAATCCGCACCCTAAAACTATGTGTGTGCGCAGCTTAAGTAGCGGGAGGTTTCACCGAGGCGCCCCTTTAGAATTCCCTCAAGCTGTCTGGCTCTTTCTCGGAATTGGCATGCATCAAAAGTCAGGATGGCTTCGCTCCCATCACCGGATTTGACCTGCCCTGCCATGCAGAAAAAGAAATAGGGATGGCTTGTGGCCTCCATCACCCATTTGGCTTGTCCCATCATAGTTGCATGTTTAGATCTCCTTGCCAGCTTGTTTGGGGTGTCGTGTGTTTGTGAAATCAGCCTTGGTGTAGGTTGCTTGTTGTATGTCTTTTTATGTTGTAGGGTCCTGTGCTGACGGCCGTGCATTTTTCGTTCGCAGGTACAGCTGGGGTGCAGGCTATGGTTCCAGTGACCGCATGGGCGGCTACTCCTACGGTGGCTACTAGGCGCCTTTCAGCTCCCCCCGCAACAGGTGAGTGTGAACCTTGCGGTGCCACAGCCGTAAAAGGAAATGTTGATTTAAGTGCGCGCGAGTTTGTATGTAGTCGCGTCGGCTTAGCCGCTCTTGTGTGGCGCGGTCGAGCGCGATGGGCAGCGCGTCAGCGTCGTGACTTGTCGCCTCTTGCCTCCTCCCCCGCAGCGACGACACCCCGGACGGTTGCGCTAGCGCTTCGGTCGGAGGTAGCGTGCGGCGGCTAGCGCCCCCTCGCCGCGTGACGACCGCCCGACCCTTTGCGCCCGCCCGCTGGACCGCCTCTGCCGTACCGGGGCGCCTGCGCCCTCCGCCTCCTCACGTCACCCATACTTAAACCTGGCCGCAAGTGCCGCTCTCTGTTAACCACCACCATCATCCTGCCTTTTTTTTTCTCTTCTGTGTACCACCACACCTCATGTCTCGTCCGAATGCAGTCGCTGCCCGAGGGGAGCGGGCCAGTTTTACTAAAGCGTCTCGTCGTCGTCTCACTCAATAAATGTCCATGGTGTCGCCAACAGAACCCCGTGTCGAGAATTACTGCTGCTGAGTGCGCTTCGTGTGACGCTGACCCCGCAGGCCGAACGCCGTACTACGCTGCTCGAGGCTTTGTACGCTGTCGGTTGCGCTGGAGGTGTGCATACATTGGGGGTGGTGGGGGCCCCTGGCCACTCACGGATGTTCCCCTCCTCCCACTTTTTCCAGCCTGGTTACAGGTGCACACTGCCTCCAACACCCTCCCAACTGGGTTTGTGGTAAGTCTGTGCAAGGCCCCTCGTGGCCCCTTTTCATTTGCAGCGGCCCCGCGCCATGGATTGGTTGGCCAAGTTTCATCTGGGTTGCCAGGGAGGGTAGTGGTGGAGATTAACGGTATCATTCTTGGAGTGTTGATTAGCAGATGAGCGCTCTAGGCCCAGTAATACCATCGTGCTTGCTGACATTTAAAGGTATAAATAAATGGGTTTGTGCAAATTTTACTTGGTGCATGTGTTCTTCTGGCTGCACGAGTGGCTTCAGGTGCATTACACAGGTAAGTCCTTTGTCTGGATTGGTGGGAGATGAGCTGCCAGGAGGCTGGTATATTTGCAATAGCCCCTTCGGTGAGAGCGAAGCGAGAGGTTTCTGGTGACCGAATTATCATGGGGGGTGGGGAAGCAGTGCTAGTATAGAGATTTCACTGTAAATTGATGTCTCCTACCTTTAAGTCACTCGCTGATGTGTAACGAAATTGCGCTTGCAAGTTCATTCAAAATGCATCGGTGCATTTCTGAGCAGTACTGGCTTCAAGTGTTTCTGGCTATCTGTGGCACTTTGCTGCAGTGTGGAGATTACCTGAGCAATGGAGCGCTTTGAATTCTTGCGAGTTAAACGTTCATTGGACCCTACGCTTGGCCTTTGAGATTGACTACTGCAGAGATGGTCTATTCTACCACCAGTAGTGCGAATAGCTCCGCACCAAAATTTGCTGTCTGAAAGCCTGCAATATTGGCTAGCATCGCTCGAGGTTTGGGAATCTAATGCGACGAGTTCGTGCAACAAACTAACGTTATTCGATCCGTATGTTGCAGCTGCTGAGGTGAAACCTAAATTGTGGCAGGTTTGCTTTTAGGACTGCCTGTAGGCGTAGCGAGTTTCCGGCAGGCTACGTTCACGTGCGCTGAAGACTTCGAGAGTTTTATTACAACAGCGCGCACATACAAGGCTTGTTCGGTTTGGCTGCACTGCAGGCATTATTTTCGTGAACTTTTCGGAGTAGCACAAAGTCCTTCGCAAGTAAGTTGTTGCGAAAAAAATAATCGGAACACGGAATTGTTATACGTAAACTCGGCATGCAAGGAAATCGAATCCTTTGATACGATGGACACTACGTCCACGGGCAGCTTGTTCCATTCCGAAATTATTTTTTTGGGAAAAGTTAGTGGACAGTCCGTCATAGTATAAGTGAATGATCTATCCGTAAAGACAATCAGGGTTGACTATTTCTTAATGCGTTTCCCTCGGCAGTGAGAATCATCTGGAGAAAAGCAGTGCAAAATACGAGGGCAGCAAAGAGGAAATTGGGCCGGCGCGAACTCGGAACTAAAGTCCAATGGCAGATCGAGAGCTCACTCCCTCCCAATTTGCCAATGGAATGCATGCGCTCCCGCGGGCCACTTCAGCGCAAGAATAGCTCCAAGTTCAGGCAACATGGCGGCGCCCTTCGAAGCGCGGCCCCTCGCTTCACCAGCGATTCGTCCTTGCCGCCACTCTCTCGCGCGTTCACGGCAAACAAACGGCGCTCGAAGCTTTCGCTTTGTGTGATGTCCGCACCACAAAATTCTAGTGATGAAACGCGCCAAATTTTCAGATTGCTTCCTTATTTACAGAGCTGCTAGGCTTATGGTGTCTTCGACTGGTCGCTTTAGATCGCTCTAGAGCGCTCTGAGAGGCGGCCGCACATTCGGCTGGTCGAAACCGGGCGCTCTGACTACATTCGGCTGGTTGTTTCTGAGCGCTCGCCTCCAGCTCAGAGCGCTCTGACGCGCTCCGAGAAAAAAGTCGGAGCGGCTCCGAGATGTGTTCACGTGACAGAGCCACTTCCGCTACGTCGCGGAAGCGGTGCGAGTTAACCGCGGCATTCCCTACTCGTAGGCAGAAGCAAGTGTTGGCTTTTGGTGTAGTCACGCATTTGTAGCGTCCTTGCTGAGTTGTGTTTTGCGTGGGCCGCGCTGTGTGAAACAAAAAAAATGTCCAAGAGGCGCCGGTTAACTACGCTTGGAATGCCGTCTGTGTTGCTGTCACATCTAGCACATGACAACAGCGATTCCAGCAGCAGCTCAGACGAGGACGACAGTGCTGTCTACAAGGCGATGTTTAAAGAAATCTTCAGCGTGCCACTGTGTGAAGCAGAAGCGGCGACTGCGACGCAGACTGAGTGCGACCACGTGCGGCTACTGTTGAGTGTTGACACCAGCGGTGCCGCGGCGGGGTTCCGGAAGTGACGGCCCCCTTCTGCCTCCTGCGCTTCCGCTCTAAGAATTCGCAGACCATTCGGCTTGACCAGTCTCGCTATGCGCTCGGAGCGAGAGCGGCTCCCACTCTGCCAGATCTAAACCGGATCGCGGGAGCGACCAGTCGAAGACACCATTAGAAAGTACACGTCGTCTGACGTCAGAAAACACGGGAGGTTCAAACAAGTCGGATTTTGGTCTCCTGTTAAAATTGTTTGTTTTAGCTTGTGCGGATGCCAGTAAGACGAAAAATAATTACATTTGGGAGACTTCAATTTTAAAAATGTCAAAAATACTGCTTGTACGTTGCCCGGATCACCGCGTAGCCACGACAGGAAGTTCGCGTATGCGGCAGAACGGATGCAGCCGGTCATGACCGGAAGCAGACGCGGGAAAGTAAAACTTCGCGCGGGGTTCCGGTCTAATCTGCTAATTTCGGCGGAGCAAATGTCGCTGCTCCACGGAGCGATCCGGGATCGACGTCGGATCCCGATCTGCCATTAGAACAGACAACTCGCACTCCCATTTTGCCATTGGAATACGATTGCTCCCAACGGAGCAGAAAAACTTGGTGCGGATCTGCTATTGGCATTCAACATAAGGGTTTATCCACAGGAAGCAAGTAATATTCCCCGAGTATGTATCGGCAACTCGCCATCGGGAGTGAATCTTTACAGCCGGACACACACGAACTACCCAGAAAGCCGTAGAAGCTATTTTGGAGTCGTATTTGCTTAGTTTCAGAGAAAGAAAGCCGTAAGACCAGAAGACGCGCAGACTGTCGTCGGACTTTCAACGGGGCAATACTTAACGAGCGACTCGGCAGGACACTGGCCATACATATGGAGTGGCATTTTTTATCTGGTTTGTATTGACGTCGGGACTTTGATGAATGTGGCATGTATGTGCTCTTGCGCAAGTAGTGGCTTTAAATACGTGGTGGAACCAGTAATAAACCGAAAGTCCGCCGACAGTCTGCGTCCAGAGTATTTTTTTCGCTGTGTTTTTCTTTTGAACATGTACCAACTCGCCCAGCTGTTTTTTTCTTCTTTTGAACATGTACCAACTCGCCCAGCAATTCACGCTTCTGAACTACTATTTGCTTCGTCTGTGGACCCCTACAGGCGCTTTGTTCACGATACAGCGAACTCGCAGATTTTTCAGAACGAGCACTGCACCTTTCAGCGATCGCATTGTTTCAGGTGAGTTTAGCATTATTATTGAAATAAGGTGGTTTTAATACGAGAGCATTACTTGGCTCATTGTACTAAATCCCCGTCGCCAGATCTACAAACCCGTGGCCGGAACGTGGCACGCAAATGACATCGCCCCGTCCTGGTGAAATAGGCCTCCGTCACATCGAAGCGCGATTGAGTTGTCCGCTGACCCAGTTTATGGATCTACCCGACGATCTACCCGCACACACTGGCTTCGGAATGAAATGAGGTCGCGGATGGCCTTGCTCGAGATTACACAAACCGACCGGGCCTTAACCCGATCTCCCCCAACCCTTCGCTAATCCAACACATGTCCGCAGTCTACAACACTCCACTACGAACGCCTCGTGCGTCGATTCGTACACACTACCTCGCTGCGCAGCGTTAGGGACTGGAGGAAAAAGCACTCCAATGCCTTCCCCAATCTGTACAAATATACTCCCGATACCGCCCCACCTGCCCATGGTGCGCCGGTCAGCCCACAGCCTAACATGGGGGAGCATCAGAGACAGTTAAGACACCTCACCTCCGAACACAGAAAAAGGAACAGTGGGAGACGCCTCTGTCCAACTCCGACCCGAAAGACCGATGCCAACTGGTTCTTCAGGCCCGGTCGGCAGCGACGGCCACAGGGGCCCTGAACTGAGGACCCCACCTCAAGAATTTTGAACCTTCCGCTCGTTCTGAGGAAAAGAAAGGCGCTGCCTTCTACTCCATATGGCCGCATCGCCCTAGCCCTTTCACACTTGGATGCTAAATACATCTTCAGCGATTCAGTTAAGCTTGAGAGCTAAATACATCTTCAGCGATTCAGTTAAGCTTGGCTCTCAAACTTTGCCAGAGGTAGGATTCGCACCCCAGCTTGGCACTTGGAATACCCCCACTCAAAATTTACCTCGCAGTGTAGAGCTCTGCGATGGGTCCCGGATCGCTGGGAACCCCAGAAACGAGGCTGCTGATAAAATTGACAAGGTAAGTTGTTGGGCGAGTTGGTTTCTATATTTCATAACTACAGCTCAACGAACGGGACGTAGAAGGAGGACACAGGCAGGGACGCAACACAGCGGTGTGTTCCGTTCGTTGCGCTGTAGTTAATGATAAAATGGGCTCGCTCGAGGTTTGATTTTCTGGGCTCGGGACAGCCTCGATCCGGGGTTCTCGAGGGGGGCGCACACGTACTTCGCAGAAGTCGCGCAATACTCCGTTTGGACCATCGGGCTTACCCTTCCCGACACTTATAGCTTCCCTTACTCGCTCGCTTATCCCCTCGGCTGTTATCGCGGCACCTCCCCTGCATGTTCCCTATGCGGCGACCCTCACGCTACGCTTCCACCTTTTCGGCTGCCCATGCTTAACCTAGCTCCCCCGCAAGGACAGCCCGCCATCTCAAGTAGGGAGGAGTGGATCGTCCTGCTGTCGTCTCCGGACCCGGCATCGCAGCTTGCTCCAGTGATTCGGGATGCCGAAGCTCAGGAACTCCGGCACTTTTTTTTGAAGATTGGGGGGGGGGGGGGGGGGGTCGCAAGACTTCGAGCTTATTTTATTTATGCTCATTTACATAAATTTTATATTTCTATTATTTTAAATTTTTAATGTTCAAAGGTTGACGCAAACTGTCACGTTGTGGTGACGACACGCCAGCAGTCGGGAAGACAAAAGGCTTCCAAAAGAAACTGTTAAAGGGACTGACTCGCGCCGGCTAAGAACTGAATGACTCGGCGGCGGCGACAGCCACAAGCATGCTCGGCGGTCATCGAAATGAATGCCTGCAGTTCTTGGCCGCGCTCAGTTTAAAGCTGGCAAGGAACCTTGTAGGTAAAGAATCAAAAGCGACTACAACAATGTGGAAAAAGATGTGGGAGCATTTGCACGTGGCCACGATCAATGTAGATGTCTAGCTGGTCGCATCCCGCATTACAAAAGATGACAAAGCCGCGTGCAGGCGGTTTTGAGTGCGAAACGAACAAACGGTGCAGATTCATGGCAATATATAAAACGAATTGATATGGGAATTGCTTTATGGATGTGAAGCTTTACGCACGAGGAGTGGTTTTTACGCACTAAAAAAAGTTTTAGCATTTTTTTTTAAATTCTGCTAATCATGATCTTGTACACGAGTCAGAGTCGACTTCTGTTGAGACATGAATGGTTTAGGTTACTCATACGAAGTGCTTTACATCTGGCTACGAAGCCAAGTAGCTCAGCGCCTCTGTGATCTGCATTAAAAGAGTCCTAGAACTGAAATGTTTCAATTGTCAGAAATCTGATCCAAGTGCAAGCAGTTTGGGGGCTCTGCCCCCACTAAAAAAAAAAAAAAATGGTGGTGGTTTAGCTCTGGTTAAACATGGAGTGACGCGATAGCTACAGCTGGCTGAGTGAAACTTGGTCACGTGACCAACCAAGTGACGAACCACGGCGACGCACCGCCGGCAGCTGCTCTGCACCACGCTGAAAGCTCAAAATGCTACCGTAATGTAGCTATCGCTACAAAGGGACCTGAAGGTTTCGACATATAGTGTGGGTCCGCGCTGTAATCTGCAGGGACTCGGGCAGGGGCGCCGGAACGGAGGGAGCGACGGCTCCCCCTCGTCAGAGGGCATGGGGGCATGGTCCTGCAAGTGCTGGCGCCGCGTTTCTTCCGCTGCCAGTTTGGCTGGACGTGTCCTTAGTTTAGCCAGTGCCGTGAGGAACGGACGTATCACTATTCGACGGTCTAATCACGCCGTAAGAAGTGATGGAGTGAAAGAAGCTCCGGTGCTTCGGATTAACTTCGACCACCTGGGGTTCTTTTTGTGGAATGACATATGCAGAGCACACGAGCGTTTTTTGCATTGCGTTTCCATCGAAGCGTATCCAGCGCAGCCGCCGTGACCGGGTGCCGTGTCTTCGACCTCCCATTATTATTATTAGCGGTTCTTTATTATAATATAAAAATGGAAATAAAAAGATATTGCTAGCTGCGGCATCTTCCATCAAAACCTAAGCTGCGGCTAGCAGGAATAAAAGGGGTAGAGAAGGCAGTAAGAAAGGACAAATGATGGAGGGATATATATAATAAACTGTACACAAAATTAGTGCCACGCCCGCCGTAATAGTCCACTCCGGAGGAAACGGCGGGCGTGCACTTTCGCAGCCGAACGCTTTACACAAAATCCGGCAGAGAGCAGCAGTGGTTATTCTGCTTCAGAGTTTTACGTTACTCGTTGTACTATAGGTCTATAGATGGTTGTACGTATCGTTGAGAGAGAGAATGGGAGGTAAGAAAACATGGCGCAGCCCGTGTTTTCGCATGTGGAGCAGGTGGCACTCGGCATACGCTAATGTATAGGTAGCAATGTGTGGGTAACCTCCAGCGTACGACCCGTTGGCTTTCGCGACGTGCTACTGTCGTGAACAGTGGATACAATTTGGAACTCGGACATGTCGTTTGGGCACTGGTTCTCGCTGGCGAACGCTTTAAAAAGCCCGGCGAAAGTCTGAGGGCTGTAGCTCGCTAGTTGCCAAGATCCAGACATCTGGGGGAGGGCACGGGCACAGCTGGCGGTCGCAATGCAGAGTGAGCTGTCGGATCTGCGGCAGCGCGTCGGTCCGATGAACTCCCGGGATGACCATTCTACGGTGCGTCCAAACATTACTACCCTACTCGCGTTGCTGAGTGCTCACGGTTAAAGGAGAGGTCGTCAAGTCAGTTTTCTTTTTTTCGACAGATGACAGCTCGCAGAGGCCACGTACAACACGGCGTAAAAATTACGCTAGTGCGAGTGATTGTTTTGAGTGTGCACTCTTCTTCGACTGTGCTTAAAATTGACGATCGCTCAAGTCGGCTTTCGTAATTGCTATTGCAGGGTTTATTTCAACCGTTCAGGAAGCCAGCTCTCGGCGTGGTTGGCACTCTCATTACTGAGCTGCGACCCGTCATGAAAGAACCGGCGGTATGTATCCTACGCAAAAATTGTTGCTTTCGTACATGACCTGTTAAAACTGTCGTGAGCGGGACGGTATTTGGATTTTTTTATGTGCCAAGCGTTTCTCGGCATGTTGCGCAGTGACTGTAGTTCTGGTGACCTCATTGGTAGCATTGAATATCGCTACACCCAAAGCGCGGTGTTGATGGTGCGAGAAATAAGAGGAGTGTGCTAGAAAAGTAGAGTCTGTCGAACGCGTTTTATCCTTTTGAGTCTCTCTCCTAAGACACTGTCGTGGGATTCTTTTTCTTTTTTGCTTTTCCCATGTTAGATTTATACATGTTTGTTGCAAATTTTAATGTCATTTGTAATCATTGAGCGTAGAATAGTGAAAGCATTTCTGGGGAATGACACTCGCTCAAACACTGTGGCTGCACGCATACAAGGCAAAACATGCTTTCTTTGTAGGCGAAAAAAGTAGTCTGGCTGATGGTTGGGAACGTGATTTGTAGCTCTGTTCTCTCGTACTGGAGTCGATCTTCTGGAAGTCTAGGTGAGTGGAACCCTAGGCTCTCTTTTCGTCTTGTGCTGTTCTCTCACATTTCTTTTTTTTGGCATAGAACATTGAACTGTTGCTTTCTTTTTTTTTTCAGCACTTGGTGCCTTCACTCAGCTGACGCTTTTTGACCTACTCTGGTGAGAATGTTTATTTTTAATGACCACAGACTAGTTTATTGCCCGTGCATTTGTATATCAATTGGCACATCTTAGCATGCAGTTCCTATAGGAGGGCAAGAATGTTGGTGTGACCAGGCGAGTGAAATCTGGCGAATGCACGAGCCAATTCACTCACTCAAAGTATAAAATAGGGCTGGTATGTTGATTAGCTGCACTATGGGATTGCTTCTGCATCTATACAGTGACGTTTAGGTGGCATTCGTTACATCAAATGCAGCAGAAAAAAAAATAAAAAAACTATCTTTCTTCTTTTCTCCCCCTGTTTAGTCTTGGGAACTGCCTTCTTGGCATGTGGGTGTCTCAGCAAAAGCCTGGACCAACATATAGCTTTGGGTAAGTATTTTGTGAACAGCCTGTCTTGTAAGAACAGAAGTTATTCATTTCCTGATGATCTCGCTACTAATAAGTAGTCACAGGGCAGCGCCGTTTTCAAATGTAGGTTGTGGTTTCCTGCTCTTTGCAGAAGGTGTGCTGCCTGAAGAGGTGTCTCAAAGGCCTGCTAATTTTAGCATTCGCGTAGCCGTATTGAGAGGAGAGGACATTGCCTGCGGCTTGCAGTTCTTTTGCTTGAAGCACTTTAGAGCAGGCCTTTATTTTTAGAGTGAAAGCTCTATTTCACAACCAAAGCTGCGAAAGCCATTTCATCGCTGAAGCCTAACCTAAATAGATACAATAAATATTGCCTCAACCGGGTTTTGAAATTGTGGTGGTGCGAACAGATTCGCTTTCCAGTGCACGAGATCACTATGCTATCACTGCAGCCGATCACGCCTTGTGTTGAACTGCAACACAGTCTAGTGCAGTGCTTTGCACATTGCCTTCTTCATCAACTTTAATCTGCGGCACGAACAGATCAGATCAGCTAAACCAGAGTCAAAAATCGTCGCCACACGTACCGACGACCCAGCAAAGCAAAATCTTGAGCCAACCAGGCTCAACACATGCTTTTGACTATCTGCTTGGTTTAAATACGTTAAAACCATACCATTTTTTTGTTCAGATTTTATAGTGATTGCATTTATGCACCATGGTGTGTGTCTGTGTATTGTTGCTGTGCGAAGTTTCAACGAAAGTTTCACTTCGTAAGCGCTCGTGTCAGATGGTGAAGTGCAAGTTTAATGGACCACCTTGTGAACTGGTTTCGTCAGTGCAGCCAGATTGAATTAACTTCTTGCCTCAACATTAAAATAACTAGAGATGTACTCAAATTAAGTGTTGGGCCACTTGGCACGTAGCTAAGTGGGTTGTGATATTGAAAAACATGACAAGAGAGGTATGCACGTGACAAGCACTTCATCTATGTCCATCTTTTTCTTGTAGTTGACTTTGTTGTGTGCGACCGGTGCGATTGACCCTGTGATTATTCTGCCGGCAATTGCCCCGTCCTTCCGTGCCTTTCAGTGCTACATGCCATTAACACACAGTGATTGCAGTAACGACAGCATGCAAGTGATTTTTGCATTTTATTTTAGCCTCTTTGATAGAGCCACAAGTACTTCTTGCTTGTCTGGTCGTGCAAGTATCTGGCTTTAAGGTCCATTATCACCTTTCTTTCACAATCCAGGTATCGAAGATGGGAGGTCTTGGCCATTTTGGCAAGCACAACGTTGTCGCAGCTGGGCTCATTTTTGGTCCTCAAGGAAAGGTAAGTTTCGGTGGAGCCTAGTTTTAGCTTATGGCTGCTACATGATGGACAGTTGCTGTGTAAAAAAAGCACGCCTGTGCAGCCGCCTTACCCGAGACATTTTGCCTTATGCAGTTGTGCTATTACAGTCAAACCTTGCTATAATGAAATAATGGGTATAAAGAACAAATAATCATTCCCCTTGGAAGCTTCTATAGATTGCCATGTGTTTGATGTGTCATTTTTATGAGGTGAAATGTTTGTACACTAGGTTACGAGCCTCCAAAGAGCTCCACTTGCCATTTCATGCTGAGTATGTCAATTTATTACGGTGTCCAACACTTCCATGCCAACTTGATGTGGCAAATCGAAGTCACCATGCATAATCTGCTCTATTGAGCTCCGCAGAAAACATAAAGGAAACTTGTCTCGCCTCAAGTGGGGCCTACATGAAGTGTTTTTCTGGGCAGTTCATCAGTTTCAGCATGTGGTTTGACACTGGTGCCCGCTTCTTTGCCGAAGATTGAGTCTGATGCCCGCTGAGTGATGCTGTGCGGCAGCTCGACAGAATTGCCGAAGTCATTGCAGTCCCCTGTTCTTCAACCTCCTCGCTGCACTTGTCTTGCAGCGAGCGTACTCTGCTTCCATGGTTCCACGTGTAGTTTTAGTTTACATCTTCGCAGCATGGTCACATGGTTGAGAGTGTTTAGCAGTGTAATTGGTGTGCTTGACAGTATGAAGGTTCTGCTGGTTTCACAGGGTCAGGTGACAGAATGAAAACGCAACGCAATTTTCATTGACAAGAGTATATCTATCATCAAAGCCTCTTGCGTATACCCCTGGAGTAGCATGCCAGGCCGACAACCAGGCAGACCTCTCCTGTTCCATTAAAGTTCTTCTCCTTGCGTGTACTATCTCCACAAGACGCTTCTGTCAGGCGGAGAAGCGTTGTGGCCCACACGCTCGTGAGCTGTGCGGCATCAACAAAAACGGGTGCTGGCGATAAAATCAGCATCGAGCGCCCTCCTTTGCAGTCGCTCGTATCGGCTTCAGCACCTAAAATATGGAGCTAAGTATTCTGAATAGGCCTCTCTCTCCTCTCAGTGACACTATTTCTCCGAGACCCATTTTCTGGCCTCTGAAGATTATGTGGGCTCCTGAAGATGTGCACGCGTCTGCAAAGCTGACTTATTCGTCTAGTGTACTATGTATATTCGGCCACATGGTGGGCACTCGGTGCACGTGTTGGAGGCTCCCTCAATGTGCACTGCGGTCACACTAAACGCCAGCTGTGTTGCCCTTGGTATACATAGTGGCAGGAAAGCCCGTTGGCATGCCACGGTTGCAACCAAGGTCGCTTACCCCTATAAAAAAGCCACGGCTGTAATGAAATCACGGGCCCCCTTTAACTTCATTACAACGAGGTTCATCAGCATGAGGACCTTTACATCTTTTCATGGAACTGTACAGGAGCAAAAATTGTTGGTGATGAGCTAATAGATATAATAGACTATGGTGAGCAGCCTTTTTCCCCGTAAATTTGCGGTGGATTTGTGGCTTGCCGTTGGGCCGTTTGGGTTGAGGTCACAGGATTTATTCCCAGCCATGGTGGTCGCACTGTGGCAGAGGCAAAATTCAAAAACACCCGTGTACTGTGTGGGTCAGTGAACGTGAAAGAACCCCATGTGGTCTACATTAGTTTGGAACCCCCCCACTGTGACATCCCTCATAGACCACGTGCAACCTTGCAGCGCTGAGCCCTGTGTACCATACCATGAGTATAGCCTAGTAAATCGACTTGAATTTTTTCTTGTTAATGGGAGTTGGCGAATTGAATGCAATTGAATTGTCTTGTTTTTTCAGCATTGAGAGACTGCTGGAACCAGCTGCTGTTCACATGTAAGGACTTGATTATATTTAGTGTGCTGTCTTGAACAGCTGCTACTTTTATTCTTTTCAGAAAGGTGCAGTGAAAGAGCGACTAGGTAGTTTTTTTTAAGTGCATGATCTTTTATGGCACTGAGCGCAATTTTTATTAAGGGTACCATATGAGCATCAGTCAAAGCTGCAGCGCACAGGTTTTTAGTGCAGGACGTCCTAGACGGAGTCAGAGGTACAGGTTGGAGTTGAAAGTGAGTGGGACTTGTATCTCAGCACTGAGCAGGCTGATACACAATCCTGTAGAAATTGTCTGTTGTGCCTGCATAAGCATGCTACGCAGAGCCATGCAGTTCTGCATAGCAGCTTTTCTGTTGAAAAAGCTGCCTTGAGATGCACAGTGAAGCTCAGTGTAAAGCAAAAAAATACATATATTTCCAGAACACAGTTGTGGCGTTCACTGTCAAAGGTTGAAGTTCAAACTTTTAGGGCTTGTTAACTCAAGTAATCATCGGTGATGGCGTCAATGGGAGGTTAGAGGTGGCGGCCAGCACCTCCAAAATTTTCTGAGTACTCTATTCAGACCCGGATGAGCAGGACATTACACAGCTCGTATATTAGACCCCCCCCCCCCATTGGTAAGCAAGTACATAAAGCTCTCGCTACTGCGTTAATTTTGTTCATTCTGTTTGCCTAATCTTTCTGACCAGCAGTGCCATAGAGGCATCATGCCTACTCAAAATTGGACTTGGTCATCCTCCGTCCCTGCCATTTTTCACTTGCTTCTCTTTAAAAAAGAGAGAGAAAAACTTTATTATGATGCAGATTAAGCGTTCAGAATATCCTGCACCAGGGTCACCAATGCCGTCTGGTCTGTCAGCTGGTCCGGGTCTAGACAGGCCCACCATGTTTGGGGAGACGGGTATGGGTAATGGGGGGACTGAATGGCAGTGGAGCAGGACAAGAGAGTGTTTTCCAGAACAGCATTAAGTTTGGTCTTGCAGGGCAGGGTCGGATACAGTAAAGGAAAGAGCGGGCAGGGCCGAGGAGTGTATTAAAATCGATGCACCAGAGAATATGCTGACAGATTCGTCAGGGACAGGAAGGGTACACAGAGTTCCTCTAATGTCATAGTGAAGATTTTTTTCGGGTTAGTAATGCCAAATAGTGTCGCCACGTTGGGCAACGAATATCTTTGTTGATGATTGAAGTGTAATTATTGCCTTCCACCAGTCTCCTGCAAAAATTATTTGCCTTTTGTTAATTTGTCACAAACATGTATTCAGAGGCACTAACGATCAAATTGTGTAAATGTACAGCAAACTGAAGATTTAACTTTGAGCATAGCGTTTGCAGTACACCCTGAATTTTCGTTCACAAATGAACACTCATAGTAATCAATACGATATTGTAGAAGTGAATCGCCAGCAGGAAATTTAACCTTAGGCAGTAATAGGTAACACATTACACCATTAAACTGTCTGCAAAATAGCCAAAATCACCAGGTAATTTAATTGTTAAAGCAAGTACAAAATGAATTGCTAGGAATGTTGCATTTAGTGTTAGAAATCTTGCACATCTGCCTACGTTTATAAATAAGTAAGCACAAAATGCTGCTTCAGGGGCCGCCTGCTCCCGGGCACGGTGTTGGGCCTGTGCTGGCACCTGCTGGTGCAGCTGACTGTCAAGCAGCCTGCCCTGAGCAGCGTCCTGCAGGCGTCCAGCTCCAGTTGGCTCCAGGAGCACCTGTCTGACATCAGCCACAGGTGAGGGGGAGGGAGCCCGTAGCTCTCGCTGCTGGGAGCACTGTAAGGACTGTGTCCAACTGTAACACTTTTCGAAAAAGACTAGTGTCAGTTGACCCTACATTCGTGGAGCGAGAAATTGGAAATTGGCTTCGTGGAAAGCAGAGGTGTAGTAGCTGTTTCAGTCTCAGTGGGTACCTCAGCCACACCATGATGGAAGAAATGAAGCAGAGAATGAAAGTAGGGAGGGAGAAAGTGACGACGCAGTGGAGTGCTGGGGTGCGCTGAATTAATTTTGTCTGCAGAAAATATTTTGTGATTGTTTTTTATGTATTAAGATTTCTTAAATGTTTCTGATGATTTCTGAAATGTTTGCCAGCACACTGAAATGTAGCTAGCTGTGCGGGGTTACGACAAGTCTGCAACTCTAGATTGTGTGCATTGGATGCAGGTTTCTAAGGGTACAAAGGGGTGATTGCATGGAACTCTTAGAGGGAGCAAATAGGTGGAGCACCCTATTTGCACGGTGCATTTCTGAAACATTCTTTGTTAAAAAAAGAATGGGGCTGATGGAGCTTTCCGAGGGAGAATTGCTTGCTCATTGCCATTCAGAAGTGACTGTGGTAACAGGTGCCAGAGGTGAATGATACCGCACGTTCATATGAAGGTGTGTCTTTATTTACGTCATATCTCTAGAATAAAGGCACACTAGTCACAGATTTCATCCAGTAGAGCATGTGACACACTTGTTACATAGAGGTGTGAGTTCTAGGGTATGGCTATGGCCACGGTGTCTTTTTAAAATTTATTTCTTAACTTATTTATTGACAAGTGAAACGTTTCAGTGCGTTATTTTATGCTACACATCTATTATGGAAATTAACTTTGAACATCACTTGCATGATGTTGGGGCTTGAGAGAGTGAGTAAGTAAACGTTTATTGAAGAGGATGGTGCCTGGAGCGCGTGTGGGTGGTCCCTCAGTCCGGGGCTCCGGAGGCTTCTGCTCACCTTATGCTGATGAGAAGCAGCTCTGCCTGGTCGTCGAGGCGTGCGCTGGTCAGCGTCACCTTCCACAGCTCCAGGGTCGCATTACGCGGATTTAAATTGTGGGGTTTTTGGGGACATGTCCATGTGTTAGGGTTGGGGTGTCGCCGTGCCATAGACATTTGTCTTCGTGAAGCGTTGGCTGTAGGCGATGGAAGTGGCGTAGGCTGGGATATGTGTTTGTTTGAAGACGCCATAGGAGGCAGGAGTCTTCAGAGGAGAGGGAGGGCTTATTTATCAAATTGCTCACTATGCATAAGGGTGGTGATGGATGTGTCTTCATTGATGTCTCTGTGCCTCCCTGTCGTTGCAGCGTGTGCAGTGTGGTGCCTGGCCTGTCCGGCCTGCTCCTTCCACGTCTCAATCCCATCCTCCTGCTGGGGTGGGCCGAGGCCTGCCTGCTGCTCCTGTGCCACACCCTGATGCTTTCTTAGTGAGCACTTCCCCTTTTTTCTGAGTAGGGTGTTGACCAGCATAAAAGGGAACAGCTGGTAAAATGCCAAGTTTGAGCTTAAAGCTTAGACGGTTGTGTTCATCAAGTGAGTCCGTACTGAACAGTCTGCCTCATGGCAGCGTTTAGGAAATATTTTGGCTTTGCAACATAGTGCAAGCATTCCTCCTTCAAAGGATGCGGCTGTGCTGGAAGATGAATTTTGGTCACTTTGATGATGGCAATGCTGTCTGTTGATATGGTGCTTGTTGTAAAGACCACAGATCCTTTCTTATCCATCTTACATGCTTAGTTCGCATGTAAGCATTCTGTTTGAATGAGTAAGAAATTGTTCATTATTTTGTTCTTGGGCTCAGCAGCGCATGGTTTTATTGTAAAGGAAAAGCTCGAGAATTGTGCATTGTGCATGTTGGTAGTTATTCAGCTATTGGCTTGTTGGCCCCTTCGTCACCTTATTTGTGCCTGAAAGTTATGAACAAGGTGTTTGTCAGGTTAGGAAAGGATGTGCCGCGTGTGTGAGAAAAATTTTCACTGGTTGCCTTTCTTGAAGTACTGTGGTGTTTTGCAATGGCTTTTGTGCAGTGACTGGGCTCATGCTGACACCGTGACGGCCGTACTTCTGGCCATTATGTGTTGCGCAACAATGTTGCCCGTGAGCATCCACTGTGCCTTTGTTCTGCTTCAGGTAAGCAGCATTTTCTTTTCTTCTGAAAAGTTCAGCACGTGACTTTCAGTTGGCAGCTGCGTGTTACAAGATGAATGGTAGGAGATACGGTCAGAGCCTCCAGCTGTGCTCGAGACCTTTCACCCATGGAGTGCAGAAGTAGAGAGAGCTTTTGGTGATGCTAAGTGCTCACACTGTTGGGTGCTGTGGTGTTTACATCTTCGTCACCTAGTAGTGTAACTTCAGACCTACCTTGTTGGTTGGTTCAGTGAATGTGGCATTCTGGTGCTGATCATGAGGTCATGGGTTTGATTGAGAGCTGTGGTGGTTGCATTTTGATGCAGGTGAAATGCAAAAGCACTCTTGTACTGAGATTTCAGTGTAGTACATAAAAAAAAAATCTTGAACACTCAAAATTATTCCGGAGCCGTCTACTACTGCATGCCTCATAGCCACTACAGTAAAACCTCGTTAATTCGAAATCGCTTAATTCGAACTTCCGGTTAATTCGAACTGACGGCCGGGTCCCGGCAAAGCCCTGTGTATTTCAATGGGTCAAAACTCCCGATAATTCGAATATGCCGGTATCCACGTCGGTTAATTCGAACTAGGCGCCGATGGCTGGCATTGCTCCTCGCATATAGAAGTCACCTCGTAGCAAATACAATGTGCTGAAAATTTTAAAAAATGCAGAATGTTGAGAAAAAAAATAAGCCAGCACGCATGAGGTGAGACGTGAAATTCGTTGCCCGAACCAACCCTCCGGTGCATGCCGTAGCAGGTTTTCGCTGCCGGAGCGTCGAAGCATTGGCTTGTCTATTTTTGGCTGACGCGCGGTCACGCGGGTAGCCACCCTACCGCGGGCGCCGCCTATGCTCCGGCCACGGTGGCTCCGGCGCAAGCCGTTGCAGGACTACCTTGCCGATTACTCGCTCAGCGATGTGCTCAATGCAGATGAAACCGCGCTTTATTTTAAGTTGCTGCCGAACAAGACTGTCAGTTACAAAGGCGACACGTGTTCAGGCGGGAAGAGAAGCAAGGAAAGAGTGACGGTGTTGGTGTGCGCAAACGCGACTGACTGGCACGGAACGGTGCCGCTTGCTAGTTATAGGCAAAGCAGCGAAGCCTCGCTGCTTTAAAGGGCTAAAAACTCTCCCTGTTGATTATACTTTCAACAGAAAGTCGTGGATGACGCGAGCAATTTTCACGGATTGGTTGTGCACACCCGACAGGAAGTTCGCGGCACAGAACAGGAATGTTCTGTTGTTCGTCGACAACTGTTCAGCCCATTGCGACATCAGCGGACTGAAGGCGATCCGTATGGCATTTCTGCCGAAAAACACTACGGCTGTGCTGCAGCCTATGGACCTTGGGGTTATTAAAAACCTCAAAACACTGTACAGGCGCCACCTCCTAGAGCGGATTCTTGTGTGTATGGACAGCGGCAAATCGTACGACGTCAATCTCCTCGGAGCCTGCCACATGCTGGGAACATCGTGGAATGCTGTCAAGGCGGAGACAGTCGCGAACTGTTATCGAAAGTGCGGCTTCATTGAAGGCCCAGAAGCCTGCAGCACGGCAGAGCTGGATGCTCAGTGTGATGACTCCGTCGCGCTGCACCCTGCCTACGCTGCTTTATCGGAGGGTGTTGACTTCCAGAGCTTCGTAGACGTTGACAGCGGCGTGGAGACATCGGGGCCGTTAGCGATGCCGAGATTATTGAAGCGGCCTGCGGTGACCAGATGCCACACAACTCCGGCGCGGCGAGCACAGCTGACAGCGATGACGAGTCCGACGGAGGCGACAATCCATTGCCACCCCCGAGTGCATGTGAAACAGCGTCAGCACTCGATTTGGCTGCGCGCTACTTCTCCGCCGATGATAATTCGGACGCTGCGTTGGAGCTGTTGGGCAAGTTGCAGGCGATGCTTGTCGAGTCACGGCAAAGAAAACGAAAACAAATGCGCATCACCGATTATTTTTCTCTTTGATATGCTTTGCCAATCTGCTGTTAATAAACATGTTTTTGAAGCATAGTGTCATATTTAATCATTAAGCTTGCTGCTTACGCGAATGCATTTTGATGTTAGCTCCAACCGCATAAACAAATTAACTTTATTTCCTTCGACATTTGGGCTCTATGATTTTAATTCGCGCAATCGCCCGCCGCAAATGTGTAGTAGCGCGTAGTAAGAGATAACGATCTCAGATATGCCTGTTTTAGTTTCGGCCCGTGCTGCCGGGCGTGATGGCCGCTAGCGCCCGCTCGTTAATTCAAACTCCGCTTAATTCGAACAATTTTCCGGTCCCCCTCGAGTTCGAATTAACGAGGTTTTACTGTACTTTGGCTTTTGCTTGTGAATATTCATCCGTTAATAGTTGCTGTTATTATTATTATTATTATTACTACTACTACTACTACTACTACTACTACTACTACTACTACTACTACTACTACTACTACTTTGACTTGGGAATGCTGGCTCATACCAGTAACCTAAGCATATAGCTCTAAATTCCTGCATTCTTTTCCTCTTGTTTTTGCTGTTCTGTTTTCATGTCAGGGTCTGTGACGTATGGACTATAGTTCATTTGTTACAGCACATATGTCGTTTTTGCATTGTATGCTCTGTCCCAGATGTACTACAATGCATGGCGTAATGTGCGTGAATTGGGACTGGCTAGGTGCTGTTGCATTCAGTTCAGTGACTGGTGTTTGTACAGGTATCTCCAGCATGAAACGGAACACAGAAGGAGCATTCGAGCAATGATTACTCCGATGCCTATTTGTGACACACATCCCTTTTCTTGTGTTGCTGAACTAGCTTTCCTATTGGTGTATTAAATCCAAAAGTCGTTTTTAAATTTAGTGCAGAAATAGCCGCAAAGTTAGTCCTTTTGTGCAAACTAGTTTGTCTTGATATTGGAGTGGTCTGCATGTAATACCTTTCGCCTGTTCTTTTTTTTTTTGTTAAGCAACGGACTGCACCACACAAACATAGAAGTGAAGTGCACAAGGACAGGCGCAGTCCATGTTTGTGTTGTGCAGTGACCGGCTTTTCAAATAACGTGCACTCTTGAATTTGTTCTTTGTTTTGCATGCTACAGGCTGCACACTGAACAGCTTGCCGTCGAAATCGTATATCAGTGACTTCAGCACTGTGCCACCTGCATGCTCTAAGCTGACCTAATCTTGCTGCTTATGTGATTCTCAACTAACTGTGATGCTCAGCACTAGAGATCATCGGCGACCTCTCAGTTTTTTGCACGTCTACATTAGGGTTCGTAAAAGTGTGCTTGGTTTTGGGGAGTGAGGGGGGCATGTTGGGGAGGAGGACAATCTGTAGTCTACGAAGATGGCTCAAGGGACTGCGAAGCTCTTGCTGAACAATGAATGCCTTTCCTTTTCTTGGCTGTGTACAAGAATGGAGGGTGCCATGTGCAGTTGTTCCGGTCAGATATGTGTCGAATCGTGCTGCTTCAGGGCAGTGCATATCTTAAGAGTCGAAAAAAAAAAAAGCCCAGTGTTGGTACCATGGTACCATTGTGCAATGGTTGCCTAAGAAGAATTTATAATACTACAGTATTTCATGAATTGTTGTTTTTGAGCATATTGTAAGTAATTTAATTTAGCGCTTGCAACTACTTGCGTCAGCCATATTTTTGTTCTTATCGTGCCTGTATTTCCACTTACATGAGCTTTATAATCACAGTGATGCTTGAGACATTTATTTCTGTCATCTGTGCAGCTGACATTATTGCTGCTTAGCGTGTACCATATTTACTCGCGTAATGATCGCACTTTTATCTAAAAAAAATTGACGCAAATTTAGGGGTGCGATCATTATGCGGAGTAAATTTTCCACAAAAAATTTTTGAGCATCGAAAATGCAAACAAGTTGCAGGTCAGACTTCTTACAATAGCTAGCACGATCTTAACCAAAAATAGAAGTTGAGTAAGGCTTTCCTTTGTAATAAACGCACACATTGCACAGCATCACATTAACTACACATTGCCCTTTTATTTTTTCTTATTCAAAAATTTATTCCGAGTCCGAACCCTCACTATCATTGCTGCACAATTCCTTGTCGGAAACGGCAGTGTCATCGCTGCGGGCATCTTCGTGGTCCCAAAGAAAGACGTCTTCCGTTCCATCCATAGCGTTGGATATGCCAGTTTTCTTAAAACTCATGGCCACTACCTGGTCGGGGATACCGCTGCACGCTTTGACATTCCACGAGCAAAGCACCTCCACGGACAGTCTTCTGATTTTGCCGCTCGGCGTCAAATCATGTTCTCAGACCGCCATCCACTCTGCGTAAAGCCTTCGAACATTGTCTTTTAATGGCTTGTTCAGTGACTCGTCGAGAGGCTGCAGCAACGACCTTAAGCCTCCCGGGATCGCTGCAATGTCCGTGCATAGCTCCTTAAGCTTAGCACATACGCTATCCACAAGATGGCCTCTGAAACTGTCCAAAACAAGAAGCGAGGGAAGAGAAGCGCCTCTGGCCTTCGTCCCTAAACAGTCTTTATCCAGTCAACCATCAGTTCGGCGATCATCCAGCCTTTAGTTTGAGCACGGACATGGATGCCACTGGGAAAGTTTCCTTTTGGAACAGTCTTCCGTTTAAATATAACATATGGTGGCAGCTTTCGCCCGTCGGTCGTCACAGCAAGCATGACAGTGCATCACTGTTTTTCTGCACCTGATGTCTTCACGAGGACACTCCGAGCGCCCTTCTCGTTGACTGCCATGTTTCAGGTCATGTCGAAGGATAGTGAGTTTGGTCGGCGTTCCCTATTTGCGACAAGAGGTAGCCGCTCTTTTTGCGGATCCTGGTGACAAAACGGTGAAAGTCTGTTACCTTGCTTTCATACACGGATGGGAGCCGCTGGCACAATGACATCCGCCGCCTCAGGGAGAGTCCATTTCGTTGCATGAAGCGGGTAGTTCAACCGGAGCTAGCGCGGAAGTCCTTTACGGCAATTCCCAGCTTTCTGGCAGTTGTGCGTGCCTGTGCATGAATAATTTCTAATGATACTGCACAACCATCTTTGTGCGGGTTCCTCACATATTGAAGGACCGCCTCTTCAACGCGAGGAAACTTGCCCGTTTTGGGTCTGTGGAAAGCCCGGCGAGTTTTGTTCGTAGACATCAGCTTTTCACGCTGCTTTTTCTAGTACCGTATTCGAATTTCTTCGACGCTGAAATGTCTGGCGGCAGCACGATTGGAATGCTCCAGAGTTTAATCAATAGCCTTGAGCTTGAACGCAGCCGTGAAACTTACATACAACCCCATGGTGAAATGGTACCGACACACACACACACACACGATCACAAAGCACTCCGGAGACATTCAAAATGGCCTACGTGAGCTTTCATAGAGCATGGAGGAAGGAAAGATACTCCATTTTCATGCGAGTTTTTATATTATTTTTGTCAAGAATTATGGGAACGCGTTTGCTGCAGGATGACTGCAGGCCAACCAATAGGCTGCTGCTGCTGCAGCAGTGCGGGACATCAAAACAAAAATGGCGGCTGACAGAGCAAGCCGAACGTAGCGCGGCAAGTTTGGGGTGCGATCATTACGCGGGGAGTAAAAAGAACAGAATTTTGAAGACAAAATTCAGGGGTGCGATCATTACTTGAGTGCGATCATTGTGCGAGTAAATACGGTAATACATTTCATTCATTAAAGCCCGTCGTGGTGACTCAGTGGTTATGGTGCTCAGCTGCTGAACCAAAAGACGCGTGTTCGATCCCGGTTGCGGCAGTTACATTTCGATGGAGGCGAAGTGCTAGAGGCCCGTGTACTGTGTGATGTCAGTGTACGTAAAGAACTGGTCAGAATTATCCAGAGCCCTCTACTACAGTGTCCCTTGTAGCCCGAGTCGCTTTGGGACACTGAACCTCATAAACCAAGCCAAACCTAACCAAACCGTTCATTAAAAAGCTTTTGCTTGTTGCCAGAGTATTGCACCTTGAACCGCATGAGGAGGTCTTGCTCGGTCCCTCTTTCTGCAGACGACCCCAGGGCACTTGCTAGGCCAGCTGGACAAGTGTCTTCGGGAGGCATCAACCTTGGATGGTGTGCTGGAGTTTCGCCACGAGCTTTTCTGGACGCTTTCCTTCGGCACTTTGGTCAGTATCACATTTCACATACAGCGTCCACGTGGATCTCCGCTTGCTGCCAGTATATAATTGACTTGTGACTCTCTATTTCTCTTTAAACTGTTCTACGGTGGACTCTCGGATTTTGAATTGGCTTATTTGAACTGGCGCCACGTAATTTTAACTGTCACATCTAACTGGCCATCGTTAGTTTGAACTGCACATAATTGGGGGAAGTTTCTGGTCCCCCTTGAGTTTTAATTATAACAGTTGACTGTGCTTGGTTTTTCTAAGTGGTGTTCGCAGCTCTCATCGTTTTGCTGTGCTGCACTTGGAGAGGGTATTTCTATCCTGAAAGCATGCAACTTTTTCAATAGCCTTATTGCAGATCCTAGTTTTGCTTTTTGTTTGCCATGACACGTGGTGCAGGCAGGGGATGTCACTGTGCAATGTGAAAACAGTGAAAATGCATAATGCATAGGACAGGTAGTGGATTTATGACTTTTATTTCAAACTTCTTTGAAACGAGCATCCGTCAAACACTGATAGGCCTCTGCTTCCAGGGGGCCGTCTTCACACAGACATTCTGTCAGGAGGCATTAGTGCCATAATTGCTGCCACTACGTTTAGAAAGAATCAGAAGTGGGTGTGCACTGGAATCCAGCTGGCACTTTTGCCTTAAAGTGTGGGCAAGAAAACATTGGCTCTTTCATCTTGTCATTCTGGGCATCTCTATGTCTTGCAGGGAAGATAGGGACTCACTCCGCTGTTGTTTACTGGGTATATGCTTTATATATACACAAACGACTGTTTACAGCAACATGTTAAAATAACAGCATTGTAACTCTTTGGGGGCCTTGTGAAAGCACTTCGCTGCTGCTTGAAGACACGGCCTATTTGCTTGGTTCCATACAAAAACAGAACAAGGGTGGGAGTTAAATATAGTGTGATTCGCGCCTATCTCCAAACGTAAAAATAGTGTAGCTACTTAAGTGTAAGTTTTTCTCTGACATCACGCGAGGGGGGCACGGGCACATTACCCTGGTGTCCATCCTCCAGCGAAGGCCAACTTGTGCAACGAAATTTGAACTGGAGGCTCTAACCAGGACCGTGATGCAGAGTAGTATATGTCCCCTCAGCCATGAAGCCTTCCAATCATTCGTAGGCTACTGTGTTTATATTTGTGTTTATGTGGTCGAGCTCAGTGGCACCGATTGTAACCCTCTCACCCTAAAAACGTTTTTGTTACCGCATCATGCACGGTGTCGTCATTGTGTTCAGCATTTTATGTACCAGCTACTGCAGATAATTTATAATTTATGTCCTGGTGGTCTGCGACTGTAGATGAACTAGCTTGCCCCTGAGAAGGTTTTGTCATACCGCACTGTTTGTCGTTTGAATGCAGTCTTGGTGTCAGAGCATTGCTCTTCTGCTTGCAGGCTGGTTCGGTCCATGTTCGTGTTCGAAGGGATGCCAACGAACAGCTAGTCCTAGCTCACATCGTCGACCGCTTGTCGGGCCTTGTGCCAGAGCTTACTGTTCAGGTATGTGCTTCTTTTTTTGTACTAAAGAGTAAGATTATGGTGAATTGCTGATCAGCCAACCGCTGAGTGAATTTGACATTATGTGCAGAATTCCCTTTGGCTGAAGTGACTTGAAGGATAACTCCGGCAATTCTTTTCACTATACTCGTTTAATGGCTGACTTATGTTGCTGTGTGTTTTCTTACCATGGTACGCAACTTCATTTTTTTTTGGAATGGTCAAAGAATAATTCGAAATAAGCAAAAACGTTCGAACCACAACCAAAGCTCATGCGTGCAGCTTAGAGGGCTCCTTTGCGTGACATCAGTGATGATGCTGCTCTTGACAAGTGCACATGTGCGCTGATGTGCTGCAAGAAAAGTGAATTGGCAGTGAAGAGCATATCCAAAGACCAAGCTCAAATCCATGGTTTTTTTCCTGCATGTTCTTCGACCTGGTGAGTGACGACATTGCAGACACAGCTTCTGTATAAGTGACTCGCCGTTAACCTATCGCCCGTTGCCATGAGAAAGGCCTCTTCAGGAATTCAGTATTTTAGGCAAGGTTAAGCCCTTACCATTTTGATTTAGAAATGAAAAAATGAAGTGACTGTTGCGGGCAAGAGGGGCCCGGGAGAGGCTAGAATGTTTCTCAACATTCAATAAGCTTTGTTTTTCCCACAAAGCACTTCAAAATACAAAATTTGAGTGTTTAGGAAAACCCGCGACGGTGGCTCAGTGGTTAAGGCGCCCGTCGTCCGAGCCGGAGTACCCGGGTTCGAACCCAACCGTGGCGGCCGCGGAAAGCTGGCCCGCATCCTAGATGGTAAACAGCCCCGTAGAAATGCCAGTGCCGATCACATGACAGTAGGTATGAAAAGAGTAATTGCCTGGTGTTTCAAAGAGATTACAACGGTAGCCTGCATGTATATCTTAGCAAGGTCACTATGAGTCAGCAAAATTATGTGCAGCTAAAACATTAGTGCTACAAGCTCTTGAAAGTTTTGTTAGAATTTTTGGCATTGTTTGTATGTGGGGTGAAGGCTAATGAAAAGAGTTCAGCTGAAGTTAAGGACAACGCAGCGAGCTAGGGAAAGAAAAATGATGGCAGAGTGGGTGAGGGAACGAACGCGGGTTAATGAGGTCCTTGTCTAAACCAAGCAGAAGAAATGGTCTTGGGCAGGGCATGTAATGCGAAGGCAAGATAACGGCTGGTCCTTAAGGGTCACGGAGTGGATTCCAAGAGAAGGCAAGCGCTGCAGAGGGTGGCAGTAAGGTAGGTGGTAGGATGAGATTATGAAGTTTGTGGAGATGTGGTGGCCGCAGCTGGCAAAGGACAGGGTTAATTGGTGAGACATGGGAGAGGCCTTTGCCCTGCAATGGGCGTAGTCAGGCTGATAATGATGACGATGTATGTGTTGTTTTTAGGGTGCAAGTGGCATATTTTATCAAACAACGACACCGTGGTTATGACAGCGACTTACCGTTATTAAGGGTCCACACCTGATTTAGTGATATTAATAGCAACAATATTTTGTTTGCATTGAGTCAGGTGTGGTTTCCCGGAGTTGTGTGGGGTCTGCCGGTACAGAACTGCTTCAGCGGAAGTGAACTTTCTGCAGCATAGCCACCAGTATTTTTGTTGTTCACTGATTACTGTGATTTATGTAGTCAGTGTTAATTAACTACAATAAGACACTGAACAATTAGCTTAACTTATCCCTGCTTGATTCCTCTTCATAGCCGCCCCTCGAGAAATATGCGGTGTATTAGAGGAACAGTGGTACAGTGCCCAATCTCAGCAACCTTCTGCATTTCAGTTTTGCGAAACCTAAGTTCTCCTTCAGAAAAACGCTGCCTTTTTGGCACTCCCGCACAAAATTTTCCGACAAAGTGAACTCGTTGTTTTCAGGAACCACTTGAGGCACCGGGCAGCATAAATCTGCTTTTTATGAAGCGCTCTGCCACTGGGAAATGTAGTGCAAGGCACTCCTGTCGTCTTTTCCGAGTGAATCATGTGTCCCGCAGCTCAACACCAGTCACCATAATTTCTTGTACCACTACACACAAACTGTGAGTCGAAAAGACTACAGCGAAACCCAAGAAACCTGTTCACCGCCAGGCTCCATCTTTCTGCTCCATGCTAGGCTGTGCCAAGTGTGACATGATCAATCACAGAATCGACCATAAAACTGGCTGTTTGACAATGCAATCCTTTTTTTGGGGAGACACTGCTCTTTCTTTTGCGGGGAACTAAATTTTTCGTGAGCGTGTCATTTTGCGCACACAATCTTGACTTCGAGAAGAACTTATCATACGAATTTCAATGACATCTGTGAACATCACAAAATTGCTGGAGTTTCTCTTTAAGCCATATTTTGGAGCCACACTGTGGAGTCTGAAGCCTTTATGGGGACGACTTCATGTTTTTTTTTTTCTTCCTTTTCGTTTACCATTCCTGTGAACCCACAGGTGTCGCATTCACTCCACATAGAGCTCACACCACAAAGTGGACAGTTCAGTCCTCAAAGCGCGTTTAATTTTTGGCTGTTTGGGCAGACTTCAAGGAATAATGTGGCTTACAGCATGACTGATGGACATTGTCGATGGACCATGTCATGCAAGGTCTCAGATTATAGGGCCTGGCACTGCTGATTTGAGCCACAGAACTCACTTTTGTTTTGGCACCCCACAAGAAGTGCTGGGTTACTGTGTTTAGGTAAAGGGGCTCTGAAAGGGGCTCTAATAAATTTGCGGTATTCTTGAGATGTTAAAAGACACCTGTTCACGAATATCCTCCAGCAATAAATAATTTTTTTAAATGCGCTTTGTAGAAGCTGAGTTATCTGTAGTCAGAATTTGAATTTCAGCGTCTTCGCGCCTTTTCCTCTCCTCTCGTCACTTTTTGCACATTTAAAAGTCTGTGCTCCTCCGCCGGCCCCACCGCCTAGGGCGGAGCTTTCTGACCCACTGGTGCTACGCAGCTTATTGGCGGCGGCCACGGTAACTGCCTGATGTCTGAAAGAATCAACCAATAGCTACTTCTCTACTTGTATATGCAAGCGTGTGTGACAGAGGAGTGTGCAAGCGTGAAAAAGTTGCCGGAGAGGGCTCGCCAACTTTTGCACATGATTGTGGGTTCTCTGCTGTGTGCAGAAGTGTTTTATTTGGCTAAGATAATCATGACAACGCAACGCAGTGACTGAGCGAGTTGATATGCTCTCCTCGGAAGGTGTTTCAGAATCCCTTTTATGGAAGAAGTAGGGTGGCCAGCCGAAGGTGTGAAAAATGTCTCTCGTTCCAGATTTTATGTTACAGCCGTGTCTTTGAACTGTGTTCATGAAATGCATCTTAAGTTAATATGGCTGCCCTTTACGGCGCCATTTGCTGAGCTTTTTAATGGATGAACAAACTGATTCCACTGTGCTTACTGCCTCTGCACATGGTTTCTGCAGCAGCCTTGTCGCTGCTAGTCCTCATTGCCTCGCTGTCGTTCTTACGTGTATGGCAATCTTCAGTTCAATTGCCCTGAGAGTAGCCTAGAGCTTTATCCTGCACTTTGACTAGAGCTTTATTCTGCATATCACCTGGGGAACATCTGTGCAAGTTCCTTCCTTGTTTTTTTTTTTGGTGCCGTGTATGAGCGTTCAAAAAGAAGAAACTTCGAAGTTTGTCTGTAAGAAAACGAAGCATTTTTCAGCTGTGGGTGGGAGTTTACAGAGTCTAACTGCCTACTGGCATCCACTGTTACAGTGGGGGCATTAAAGAAGCTGTTGGTAAGATTGGTCTAATTGGAATGTACTCTGAGCTTCAGTTCTTAAACCAGGTGTTCAAGGACGAATGGGCATGGAGTCGAGCAGCTCCGTTCCACCCAGCGCGGGACCAGTCACCAAGCCTGGAGAGACGGGAATCCTATGGCAGCCAGTCTGCCCTCAGTGCTGCGGCTAAAGTGTGACCTTCAAGCATCTGCACTTGAAAATCGCAATTCAGCTCGCGGCCACCCTGTGCTTGTGAACTGCAACTGTTTGTGCAATCTCTGTGATATTAAGGTGCGTGTTTTTTGCCTGCACACCACCAATTTGCCGAGGTGCGCTTTGCTTTTGGCTTGTGTGAAGAACTGCAGCCACTGTGGGGTACCTCATGTTTATGGTTTCTGTTCGTTTTTAACCACAACATATTATACTGTTATTGAAGCACTATCAGGGTTTATGAAATGGCGAAGTGTTTGTGACTAGTATGTACTTTTTACGTCAACGCTGTGGACTCACAATTTCGTTCATCATCATGAGATTTCGGCATTAAACGAATAGGGATTTTGTTGCGGGACAAAGTGGTCTTGGTTTTTACTTGCATTCTAAAGGGACTTGTTCATTTTGTGTGCTTCGAGGTTTGTTGTCTTGCCATAGCCTGCATCTACGTATTTGATAAATTTTCAGCTCTAATATTCTGTGGTCACATGGATCAAAGGTGATGTGGTCAACGACTACTTCCCATCAGCCTTCTTGCGGGCTTTTGTTCTATGTGGAATGTATGTTCCTGTGAAAGTGGCTTATGCACCCAAGGCTGAGTAGTTACAGCAGTGATGGATTTTTTAGGAATCTTGGAAGCTGTGTGTACAAAGTCCCAGTGGTATGCTCATATAAGTGCCTCAGGGACTTCCTATGAATCTTTTCCAAGTTCAACTCCCACTCTTTTGAGTGCAGAACTTTGCTGTGATAGGTGCTCCAGTCCACTGCAACATAAGGGTGTAATAAGGGAGTAATTACTCATTGGCACCCTCCCAAGTTCAGCCATAAGGCTACAATCAATCCAGTCCACTGCAACATAAGGGTGTAATAAGGGAGTAATTACTTATTGGCATCCACCCAAGTTCAGCCATATGGCTGCAATCGAAAGCTATGCAACTTCTACAGAAAATTTGTAGGTGAGAAAAATTTGTCCTGGTCCAGGGTTCAAACCCAGGATCACCACTTCACCATTTGATGAAGCTGAAACAGCGTCAAGAAGAAACTCAATTCTAAATTATTTAGTGGTTGTAGGCGAATTCCACACTGTGATCAATGTATTCTGATGTCTAATGCATAATTTGAAACAAAATATACAAGCAAAAATTTCGTGTCTATAGTGCTTTAAGTGTCCCCCAACTTTTTTTTATGTGAATTCTCTACGTTGGTCACAGTCGCTGTGCATACATGTTCAGGTAGGGCCCTCGGTTGCTGCGGGTCCTGTGTGGACTCTTGGCGTCGCCATATTGGCCGTGCAAAAACAACAGCAGTTCGTGAAACTGAAAGAACAGACATTTTTGGAACGCAAAGAACAGACATTTTTGGAACGCAGTCGATCGGGTCACCTGAGCCAAGGCCCTTATATTTCGCATTCACGACATTATGTATATGAGCATGTATGGTGTTGGTCTGAATGTGAAAAAATTGTTTCTTGAAGCCACGTAATACTGGCATCAGGTCAGAGGAAGGAGTGAGTAAGACAAGAAGATAAAAGATTGTGGACAGAGAGAGAGGTACTGACGAATGCAATGCAGCGCACTCGCCTGTGTGACGTGCAGTTTATAAAAACGAGGGAATTGGAACTTACGGGTATTTTTGACAAATGGAGAATTCAGCCGAAAACAGCAAGCAGTGGACAGCAGCGACAAATTACGCTAGTAAAATATGAAGGGGGATAAAGCGTCGTAATTATAAGATATCTGTGCATTCATGCATTTCGCTGTTCTACCACGTGGTCAGTTTTTACTCCTAATGAGTTGCTGGACACAACGCAAGCCTGCATCTGCTTTTGTTTGGTGTCCCTGACAAAGACGAGCCAACGGATAGTTTAAAAGAACTTCTATTTGGGCTAGATGGTTCATTTCGATCCAGAAAGGAAAACAGTAGCGCCGAAAAAACACACACAGTAGAAGAACGACGTAGGACAAGCGCTAACCTCAACTGACTTTATTCCTTGAAAAGTGAGCAAATATACAGAAAATCTAGGCATGTGCGGACAGAAATCTCATGTGCGATCAACAAAACCGTTCAAGATATGAAATTTCAGCTTTAACAAGGTTCACAGATGTATCGCTGACACACCCTTTCCCTCTTCCCTGCAGAAAGTGCGAACCACGACTTGATGAGATTAAGATTCTGGGCAGGAGCGATGATAGTAAGGCACGAGAGGTTTTAGAGGCATACCACATCAAAAAAAGAGGGAAAGGGTGTGTCAGGGATACATCTGTGAACCTTGTTAAAGCTGAGATTTCATATCTTGAACGGTTTTGTTGATCGCACGTGAGATTTCTGTCTGCGCATGCCTAGATGTTCTGTATATTTGCTCGCTTTTCAAGGAATAAAGTCAGATGAAGTTAGTGCTTGTCCTACGTCGTTCTTCTACTGTGTGTGTGTGTGTGTGTTTTTTTTTGGCGCTACTGTTTTCCTTTCTGGATGAGCCAACGGAGCTCACTCATGCAAAAATAAAATGGGACACTTCTGCCTTTTAAGGTACGACGCGACAGCGGTTCCTCTTCCTCACACAGACACTGAAACTGACACTGTTTTCTCTTTCACAATCACAATCATAATGTGAAAGACCACACGGCATACATACAGAGCCCTGATTTAATCAAGCCGCACGAACGTGCCTGCATGACTTAGGAATAGCATGTCTGACTCGCAACCGAAGGGTCAGTGGTTTGCTATGTGTTGATGATGATGATATGACAGTACCCTTTGGAACGGATGAGCTATGTACATGTGCTCAGACCATGCCCAAAAAAGAACAAGTGGAAAAAAATTATAAATGGGGGTACAACACAGAGAACATAAGGAAACGGGGGGGGGAGTGGGGTTAACTTCTCACTCCCATTGTTCACTAGTGTCAGTGTATCATCGCCTACCACTTGGAGAGTCAGCGCTTCATTGTTGCCACCTCGGTGTTTGCTTGGTCCACAAACCCGAGCACCTGTGGTGAGCACCTGTGGCTCCCATCTATGGTGTAACAGCCACCTTTTCGACCAGTCCTGATTTTTTTGACGGCAAAGTCGATACTGGCTTTTTTTGCAACACGGGGCCTTTATGCTCTTCCGGGTAATACATATTTACTCGCGGTTGCAGCAAGGCGTGCTTTGGTTCCCATCCACGTGTGGTGATACGCGATACGCGTCACCGAAGAGGGCCGAGAGCGTCAACTGCTTTTTTTGCAGTTGTCTTTTTGCAGCACTAGTCCCATTACGAGAAAAGCAAGTGTGTGTGTGTGCGTGCACGTGCGTGCATGCGGGTACTCGCGTATGGTACAGAAAATCCCAGCGATGGCAAGAAAAATAGGGTGACGTAATCAAACAGCCCTTTGACGCTCGCAGCAAGCCGAGCACTGCCATTTAGACAACCCTGCACATGTGGTCTGTCTATATGTACTCTCCACTGGTTGACCTCCATGTGGCGCCAATTTTCCCGTCTACATTTGTACCAAATTTGTGACCCAACTGTTCGTTGTACAGCGTCCCGGGTGGTGTCATACAAACTGATGTTACGCATAAACAGTCTTAAGTGTGTCTCCCAAATTTTTTTTTTAAGCAGGCGGCATTCGGCTTTGGTCATCTGTGCACGTCTGGTGCTCCTCTTCAGATGGCGCCACCACCACCAGCGTAGCAACGGCTGCGCTGTCTTGCCGCGCGGCTCCAATTCGGCCGTGTTCTAGCATGCTTCTAGCCTTGTAGGTTTGCCTTTTACACAGCACGCTGCAACGCAGTTTTTGAAGGGCAATGCTTGAAAATTGGTTTTGAGGAAAGGAAATGACCAGAGACCCGTATGCGATGTCATGCGTGCGTGCCTGTACGTTAGAGAGCTAAAGAGCCCTCGTCGCTAGGGCACAAGCTGCCGCTGAACCCACAGGGGTCCCTGACTTGGGACCTCTCCTAGAATTTGTAAGGGGCTGGCCCTTAAGGCCAGTCCCCCCCCTCTCATGTAAATGTTTTTCACCACCACCACCAGTGCATGTTAAAGAACCCCAGGTGGTTCAAATTTTCGGAGCCTCTCACTATGGCGCCCCTCATGGCTTAAGTCACTTTGGGACGTTAAACTTCCATAAACCAGTAACTGTCTCGCATATCTTGGCAGACACCCGAACTGCGCCATAAGGGAAGGGATAGAGGAGGAAGGGAAAGAAGAAAAGTGCCGTAGTGGAGGGCTCCGGAATAATTTCGACCACCTGGGAATCTATAGCGTGCACTGACATTGCACAACATACGGGTGCCTTAGCGTTTCGCCTCCACCGGAACGCGGCCACCGTGGTCGCATTCGAACACGGGTACTTCGGCCCAGTAGGCAAGTGGCTTAACCACTGAGCCACCCTGATGGGTCAGTATATATATATATATATATATATATATATATATATATATATATATATATATATATATATATATATATATTTATATATATATATAGTGCCTCGAGTTTGTTCCGTGACTCACTGCGCTCTCTTCCGTTCTCTTAAAGTACGGAACTTAACATTCATTAAGAGAATGAACTGGGTAATATTAGGAGTTCAGAAAAGAAAGAAGGAAGGGAAAGGTGTACACTGGTTTGTGTAGGCAACAGCAGGGACACAGGCCAACGTACAGTCCGCTGTCGAGCACTGCAAGCACATCGAGGCACTGCCTGGGCCTGAGGCTCAAAGCCCAGACCCTCTAAATTATCGCTTTACAGAGTTCGAGCTCAGCCCGCCGAACCCAACGAGAGGCCTGGGCCCCGCCCTCGCCCATTGTGGGCAGCAGCACAAGAGTTGAATTGATCGCTGCATTCAAGTAGACAACACTAGTAAAAATGAGCCGGCAAAGCAGCTCAAATCGGTAAAACATATGAAACTCGTGTGGTAAGGAGGAGGAGAAAACATTTATTACTGCACTGTACTCAGTTGAGAATGGGAGGTGGGGATGGCTGTTGCACTGAGTGGCAGTCCCTATTCCGGGACACCATTAGCCGCCTACTGCTGCCCGTGCTTCCAGGGCTCGCTGGGCCTCCAGATCCGAGCAAAATATGAGGTGGCTTCGCCTGTTCGTTTTCTTGACAAATGATCTCGTCGGTCCATAGCTCTGAAGAACACACTCCGTGAAGTTGGTCACCGGTATTCGACCGGTGTGTGACATTTCTGCGACGGCTTCTGCCTCTCCTGATGTTGTTATAGTGTTCCAAAGTACATCTTTAGGTATCCAAAACGTGCAGTTTTAAAATTAGTGGCAGGCCTGCTTGCAGCACCGGGTGTAGATTATAACATCAGTGCAGTCACCAGAATTGAAAACAGAATAAGGTTTATTGCAACATTTCGTCTTTTCGGTATTGCATTATAACGTATATATATATATATATATACACACACATACCACCTCGAGTCTGTTCCGTGACTCACTATGCTATCTCCCGTTCTCTTACCGTAGTACGTTTCACTTTCCATAGCTTGCTGCGCAGTCCTCCATTTAAGCTCAAGTCTTTTCGTTAGCTTCAGAATTTCTGCCCCTAAGAGAGTACTCGCAAGGTACAATTTATAGCTCGTGTTTCAGGGAAACCCGCTGATGATATTTCAAAATAGGCTTTTTGCTGTAAAAAGTGTTTAACATTAGGAAGCAGATGAATCACGTTAATCAGTAAGCTAGTTAACAAAATTCTAATAGTTGAAATGGTTTACAAATAAGCTCCTGACTACAAATATAGATAAGTAGCTGGCCGTTACGTGATTGCCCCCGATGCACATCCTGTGCGATTCGAAAATTACGTGCGAAATGGCTGAGATTTGTTGAGTGCGCACCAGTGGAGCGCGATTTTCGAATTGCTCGTGAAATGGACAAAGTTTGTTGAGCCACAGCGCGACGGTAATCGCGTGTTTGAGATTCCAAAAGACGGATATGGGTTTTATTAATGGTGACCTACAAACCTATAATCGCAACCAGGCACCTGTCTATAATATTCAAAAAGTTAACTATTGCATTTCAGTTGACCTTTTTTGATGCCCGCCAACGCAGGAGTATATCGCAAAAGCCATGTTTCTACTTCAGAAAGCCTATTTCTAAATATTATTGGCAGGCTTCCCAGAAACATCCGGCGCACACTATTCCTGAGGGAATACTGGTAAACTGCTATTGATAATGTATTCGTCAAGTGGTTTTGCGTGTAACCTTCGAAAGCAATAGAAGACAAAGAGTTGGACGTTAATCCTGTTCACAGAATTGACCTTGCTGATGTAGCAACATATGCGGGGTGTACCGGACTTATGTCGTCTCGTTTTCATCGAGGAAATATGATGCTACATATATGACATGCGAAACAAAGGAACAGTTTCATACGGAATTGAACGTTTCAGCTGTGCACATGAAGGTGAAGGCCGACCCACATAGAGCGATTTTCCTTCGAAAAACTGGCGAACTGCCACCTGGCGGTTTCCGTTCGGCTGCCAGCATCTGTTCGCTGGGCCGTTAGCCGCTCGCCGGAAGCGGCCAGTGCAGGGCAGGTTGTCAGCGCAGGCCAATTGTGGCGCGATCGCGTCTGACTTCCGCCCGCCGCATTTGACCCGTGGATTTGGCTAGGGTGCCTCGATGCCAGCGCCGCCGTTCAGGGTGGAGACAACTTCAACGACGCCGCGATGTTGAATCACACGGGATCAGCGGCGCTCTCGGCGCGCTTCAGAGGGCTTTGACTTGAACAGACTTTTTCATCAGTATCGCACTGCGCATATTTTTACTCATAACCATTTTAACATCCGAGGGTCGGAGACGTAATTGTATGACGTAATTTTAAGGCCCCGAGTGGTCGAGGTTGAACAATTCGTCTGGTGGTTTGAAAAACTTGCTATTATTTCAAAGATTCGTTGCCCAGCAGGTGCTTCCGCTCTGTGCGAGTGGAAGAAATAGTTTTCTTTTTCTTAGTGCTTTTTGGTTTTTCAAGCTCTGCGCTTTGATAACAGCCGCTCGCGTGCTGCGGTTGGTTTCCCTTTCGTCGTGCGGGCTGTTTCAGGTTGTGCTCGCAAAGGCTGATGTCTGTCTGCTTTTAATCTTTCAAAGCGTAACTCCGAGTTGCTCGCCTGTTTATCGCTCACAGGGGTGTAAATACATTTGTTCACAGGCGGGCGTTGGTATATAAAAACGATTCCACCGTACACCAACGTTACCACTCCGCCTGCGTTTTCTTTCTCGAGGCCCACGAAAACTGATTGCCCCTCGTTTGCTTTAGGGTAAAGGATTACTGCAAGTTTTTCACTCGTTTCATTTTTCTGACAGGCGCCCAAACACTGAGCTAGTGCTCTTGCGTGCGCTCATAAGCAGACTTCGCTTGCGCCAAGAACATGCGCACCGGTTGCTCTGCTGCGATTCCTCAGTTTGTGATGCCCATTTCTGTATATATTTTTTTCATTGTACTTATTTTATTCAAGCCCACCTGTACTCATTAGAAAACCATCCATATAAACCTGCACAAAAGGTGGATTTCAGGTCATTACACAACTGCAGTAAATCTTTTATTACAATTCTAAATCCGAAATAAAAGTAATCGGCTTTGAAAGGTCATGCTTTATGAAAAAGAATCGACCAGAAACGGTTTAGTTAAAAAAAATGCGAATATTAAAGATGCCTGTGTGTGCAATTCCTATTTTGCGTGCAAAATTGGGTGGTGATGGGTTAAGCTATTAGAAAAATAACTGCTACCTAAAAATTGATCATAATTAGTGCTCCGGGTCCCGTGGGAAGCGAAAATAACACAGGCCTTTAAGCGTTGACCAGGAGCGCATTGGCATACAACAGCCCGTCACGATGGCTCGGTGTACTTGACAAGCTCGTCAATCATGCTGTCAAACACTCAAACAAGTAGAACCACCAGCGAGTCATCCGCAGCCACTGTGCCTCGAACAACGTAAGCACAGCTGCTTGCACCGAGCAACTGCGCCCGCCCGCCGTGACTCAAAATGGCGTCGCAGTGAGAAAAGGCGGCGTGGGTGCTGTCAAAAGAGGGCGCCACCCTGAACGGCGGCGCTGGCATCGAGGCACCCTAGATTCGGCTAGGCAGCTACGGTAAACATGGCGACAAAAGCTGCGCGCATCGCGTACAATGATAAATTGATCGCAGCTGTCCGATGCGACCAATAATCTTCCACAACACAAAAACGCTGCGCCACCTCGCAGAACACGTCGCGGCTAGACCCGATTACGATTACCACTGCGCAGTGTGAGCAGCCCGGGCGATTTCGCTAGGTCCTCCAGTCTATACGCTCTGATGAAAAAGGGCGAACACTCTCAAAATAACGTTAAACCTAAGCAACCATTCATCTTCATTGGTTTTAAACCCACCGTACGGTAAGTACGGCAACTGCTACCACATATTTTGAATAACGGAGAAGGATATGTTGTCCGCTGCACTACACGTCCCAGCATTGATTCATCGATCCCCTTTCTGGCAGCAGAAACTTAGGCTTGTTCTGTCCCCTCGGTATTACGGAAGGAGGTTCACGGGCGGTGCCGATGTAGCACGAGGCAAAAAGAGACCTGGCACATGTGTTGCTCATGCTTTTATTTCTTTGGATGGTGGGTACGTACGTCACATAAAACGAAGGTCGCTATTTCCCATTCTCCTAGAATTTCCGAACCTCCTAGGCAAAAAATTAGCAGTGGCTTAGCTCGGCTATGCCAAGATATACGCAGCGCGAGCTACGCTGAGCCGCTGAGCATCAATTGCCGTTTAGCAGCAATTTCGCTTTCCTTGTTCATGGCTATACCACATTGGCAAACGCCCCGCTATATGTATACCCCCACTGATACCTCTGCGCATGCGCACAAAATGAGAGGCGCTATCAAGCGGCTCTGGAGCAGCGTCAGACTTGGCTAATGCGCAACGGAGGCGCACAGCTGGGCACGCGCCGGCGCCTGTGCGTCTGCCGCGGCTATGACCGGCGAGGTGCGCGCGGCGGCGGCTCCGGCGCGCCATCTGTGCGCCGTGTGACGTCACTGCTCCTCGCGCATGCGCAGCACGGCTCTCCAGGAGCCACGCAAAACTGCTCAACCTCGGCCAGTGTAGCTCACGCTACAATATGCCTCACTAAACCTGGGACCGCTTCCGACTATTATTTTTCGTGATGGGTGATGGGAAACTGCTAAGTCATTGCACCTGTGCAGCAGAAGCACCGCTGATCTTCCCATAGTAGGTGCTTGTGGACATTGGTTCTATTCGTCTTGCTGTCGGGACCAGTTATGGAATGGCGGTTACTGGCCTTACTAGGTTTACATACAGTATTTTGTCTTCTATCCCTCGGCCTTTTCATTCTGTATCAACAATAGGAACACTTTAAGCTTCGCCCGCTGTATACCTTTACGAACCGTACAGCTCATCTATGTCGCACTGGTAGAAATTTTGCAATAGCTTCCTACGAATCTTGAGCGTGGGTGTGACCAGTCCCGAGTCTGGAGTCCACGGCTCGGCGCAGAGTTTCACTTTGAGCGGCACTTCGTATTTCTGCAAATTGTTTTCGACAGCATACGTCACGATGAACTGCGCGGCAGCCTTGGACACACCGGCGTCGTCACACAGTTCGTCCAGAGTAGCGGCCTCTTGTCTGCCCAGTTCTCGAGCAATGCGCCGGAGCTGCTTCTGGTTCGGCGCCACGAATGCCACGATGTAGTTGTGCAGTGGACTACCGTACGCGAACACGTTGTCGACCAGCGGACAGGTCTTCAGAACAGACTCGACACGGCCCAACGAGACGAACTCGCCGAACTGAAGCTTGACCAGGTCCGTCTTGCGGTCAATTATCTTGAGCGTGCCATCAGGGAAGATCTCGCCAATGTCTCCTGTGTAGAACCAGCGGAGGCCGCCTTCCTCTCGAAACGACTGTCGCGTCAATTCTTCGTTCTTGAAGTACCCTTGTGTGACGCACGCGCCTCCCACGACGACTTCACCGCGAGGATTGGGCCTATCCGATGTATGGCACAAGCCCTCGGACCAGTCGACGAGTCGGATGTAGCATCGCGGGAGTGGAGGTCCGACGCGGTCCACGTTTGTGTCGTCCGCGTGATTAGCGGCTGCCGCGGCACACGTCTCAGTCATTCCATACGCCTCGATCACGTTGCAGCAAAAGCAAGCCCGCAAAAAGCGACGCGTTTCGGTCGACAGCGGTGCGGAGCCACTGGCCAGAAGTTTCACCTTCCCGCCCAAGAGGAGTCGGACGCTGTTGAAGACCAGGAGGTTCAGGAGCGGAGTGTCGAAGCCGAGGTCTAGCCAGAAGTTCTTGTATTGGACGGCGTAGTCAAAGAAGGCTTTGAAAAGGGGTCCCTTGGTAGAAGCGAGCTCGGTGACACCCTTGCGGACCCGGTCTGCGATAAGCGGCACGCAGGCGACTTGAGTTGGCTGGAGGAGGGTCACATCCCCTGCGCAGCCTTTGGCCACGGCAGCGGAGTTATCAGTGAGGGTCAGCGGAGAGGAATAACCTATGCGTGCCCCGGAGCTTAAGGTAAGCAGTTCTACGGTCAGCTCGAGCATGTGAGCAAGCGGCAAGTAGGCGATGTAGGTGTCGTCGCCGGTGGCAAGCCCGAAACTTTGACACACTGTGCCGAAGCCGTTTATGGCCGAGAGGAGGTTTCTGTGCGTAGCCATCACGCCCTTGGGCACGCCCGAAGATCCACTGGTGAACATGACGATGGCCACGTCGTCTGGTGCAGGGGGACCTTCTGTCGTCTCGTAGTCCATGCTTATTTCTTCAAGAATAGAAAATGGGATGACCTGTGCAGGAAAAGAAAAAAAACTGTCACGGAAACAAACCAAATGCAGTAGGTACGCTCACGACTCCTCGATATTTATCTTTGAAACTTTGTCGTTTGATGATATGGGACCTTGAGGCCATAGGAAGAGCTAGCTCTGATTGTTGTTTCGCCATTTAACCAAAGCTAGGGGTGCATCTATGTACAGTTAGGAATGAGTTAAGGGGAACATGAGTGACAATTGTCTAGTACGCCTGGAGTGGCCCGGAACTAGTTAAAAACGTACGTTATGTCATGTTTAACAGCATGACAAGGATGAAGAAGCAGGTACTGCATTGTTTCATGCTTGAGTGCTTATTGCTAGCAGTTGTTTAAAACTTTTCTCAAGTAATATGTGACTTACCTGTGGCTCTTCAGCAAGTGGCACTAGCAGTTTGCTGGTAGCATTTTCCATGCAAACTATATGAGTCAAGAGCGGCATCTTGTCGGCCACACTAAGCACCCGGGGCAGAAGGTCCTCAGACGTGACCATGTGCGTCACCTCCGTCTCGTTGATGGCGCTCACGATGGCGTCGTTGCTGAGCGTCGCATACAGCGTCACCAGCGGGATGTTGGTGCGAAAGCAAGCCTGCGCCGTCAGCATCCACTCCACTCGTGTCTCGGCCAGAATGGCTAAGTACTGCCGAGGCCTGGCGCCTATGGCCAGCAAGCCGCGAGCAGTGAGGTCTATCTTGTCACCCACTTCCTTGTACGTGAGCCACTCGTAGTCTCCTAGAACGAGCTTCTTGAAGACCTTGCCTTTGGACTGCCTTTCATCGCTTCGTTGTAAGACGGGTCGGGTTCCCAGCGCGGGCCGATCAGGATACAGGCGGACGACTCTGCGGATCATTTCGTCCAGAGTTTGAACGCCTTCCAGCTTTTCAAATTCCAAGTTTTCAAGTCTTTTGTAAGGCGAAGTTGGGTCGCCATCGATGATGGGTTTGGCGAAACAAGTTCTTTTCCGTTTCCAATGTAACCATGGTTCTTGAAAGATGGAGTAAATCGGCAGTGTGGCCACATCGTAGATGGCTACCGGGACCTTAAGGAAGCCGATGATAGTTTGAATCACGAAAGGAGACATGACTGAGTGCTGGCCGCCTGGTCGGCGTGCTACCACAGACGAAAAGTCCGCGGCTGCAAGAATGTGTCCACCTATTTCCCAACACAGACTCAGCGGGATTGAGGAGCTATGTTTTCCACTATACTGTGATATCGCCACGTTGCATCTAGTCGGTGTATTTTTATTCTTCCATCCGTGTTTCTCACAAGCTACTCCGTTGTTGGTCGCAGGACCGCAGATTTAACTGAAGCTTGTATACAGAATTGGACAGTACATCGTATCGTACAGTCTAAATCCAAGCAATGCCAATATAATTTTTTCTGAGAAGCGAGAGATGACGATATTTAAGTCCTTTTTCCTCACTTCCGAACTGCGTTACTCTTTTTTTAACTCCACAGACGCAATTGTAACAGCTGTTTGGAGATTTTCAACTCGGGGGTCAGTGAAGGCCGTGCCTGGATGTTTGGTGGCTAACACCGAAGGCGATCTTGGTTCTAAGATGCTGTCAGTCCGGCTCCATTATTTTCTTTTTGGTGACTTTTGAAGATACCCCTTTTTGACACCTTCTGGTCAGCTGCCTTTCCACTTAAAATCTTCGTTTCTGAAAAGAAAAATAGTTTTTTTTTCATGTTAGCATATTCTAGTAGCAGAGTTGATCAGAAGGACTTCTTACCAGAAGTAATGGTCTTTTATGCACGTTGGCGGTTTGTAGTACCTCAAAGCAGACTATAATGCGCAGAATTTTTTTTTTACCGACCCGCTTGTATTTCTGAAAAGCTATAGACCTCCTGCATGTTTGTAAACAAACGAGGTGGCGCTGCAGTCGCTAGCGGGCTCGCGGTAGGCAAAAGGACAGGGAGTGGCGTCGCGGAGAGGTGAGTGGGGGTTTTCAAGGCTTATAGGCGCGTTTTCAGTTTCTGCGAATCACAGCAGTGGTTGATGCTTTCAACTTAGTAATTTCTCAAAGTACACGAGCTCGCGTTGGCCACGTGGGGCGTATTCAGAGAAATGGTTCGCCACTGTGTATTGTACGTATTGTTAGTAGTTAACAGAAAGCGTTCCTGCCGTTGATTTCCGCGCTAGGCATTGAATAAATTAAGAAGTTTTTGGCACTCTGCTCTAGCCAGAATGATTTTACTTCGGCACAGTAGTGAGAGGATGTGCTGGCGTTCTTTCGGCGGAGCAGACGTGCGCTCACCGTCTGCTGACATACGTAAGTGTCGCGCTGAGCGAAAAGTGGGGACAGCGTCGTGTCCCCATTCTCCCCTGTCTCGCTTAAGCGCTGTTTTTAGTCGCAGGATCGCGCACCAGCCAGGCCGAATTCTCTCTGCCCTTATTAAACTGGTCGATTTGGTGAAAAGGTTTGATTTCTGGAATTATTTTCTTTCTTACCCTGGGGTGATCTGTTTCGTGACGAAAAATTATAGTAAAATATTCAGTTGAAATTTATAAATAACTTTTTTTAATGTGTGCTCGTCGAAAATTGTGAGGAAACTTCTTTTATTCCTTTGAGGCTTTCTTTGAGTTCAGGGCCGTATTTCTTTGACCAAAGCGCAAGCGAAGAGGCCAATAACTAGGAAATAAACGTTAAGGTTCGTTTTCTGGCCTTTCACATTTTCTGCGATTGGCATCACTCACACCTTAGTAATTTCCTAACGCAAGAAAATAGAAATTGAGGAGTGTAATAAATCCCTCGATTTTTTTTCCTACACGTGCAGTACTATATGTTAGTTATTTTGTAAGAAATGTTTTCACGTAGCTGTGCATGCATAAGTACTGATCATCTAAAAAAGAACTAATAGCGTCATATACTGAACAGGGTTTTGTGAACATGCTGGCATAAAAAAATTTTCTAACTTTCTACTCAATTATTTAAGACCTTGAGGTAACTTGACGAGGGTGTTAATTATAATTATCCAAGAACTGCACCAGGTATAGCTAAAAATGAAACGCATTACTTGAACTAGCGTAGCAATTTTATATTTGCACCAAATTTAGTTACATATCGCTTGCATAAATAACGAAAACACTTTTTATTGCCGCGTCTCCTCTCAACCTCGCCACGTGTCTGTGTAGTAGCATGCCTGTGGTTGCTTCTTTCAAATTAAGCAAGCTTCGCGATCATGGACTACATCATGAAAAAAGCATGTGGCTTTTAGCACACTTAAGGTGCGCTATTCTAAGTACGCCAACGTGACCGCGCAAGAACTTGAACTTACCAGACTTCTTTCTACTCGAATCAAATAATTACGTCGTTCATATTAGAAACACTTTCAAGGAAATATTAAATGCCATGAAATGCGAGTGAACCTGCCGGCGCCCCGTGCACACCGGCTCAAGGTGATAAGTATGTGTGCAGCTACATATGTGCTTTTTTTCCTTGCGCAGTTATTAGCGCACTATCCTGATGTTCAGGTGAATGGACGCAGTAAGTTGCATGCTATTAAGTACATTGAATGGCAGTGCCGATCGACTCCCAGACTTCGCGCTTTACTACCGCAGCCTATTCCCTGTTAGCCAGTTTCCTAATGCGGTATTTATCTGCGAGAAACCTATAGAGGCTAATTTAATTTTCCTTTTTAAGCTACTACGCGGATCTAACAGTGACGCGGCTGGTCAATGCATGCTGCTTCTGCAGTGCGCACGCATGATGCAGCCGCCAGTAGCTGCGGTAGGCACGCGCAGGCGGATCCTGTTTTGCCTGCCATGCGAAAGTCGCTGTTGACATCAGCGCCACCGCATCTTCGTGACGTCGCTGGGTGAAGGAGGTCTATAGGGTACGAATATGCTATTCGTGTTATTTAGTGGTTCCCAGCATCGCAACTATTGTCGTAAGTTAAGCTTATGTGCGAGAATGTATGTTTATGGTCCATCGGGGGCCTAAGCAGCAGACCCCCCCCCCCTCCAAGTTTCGGCCCATGTCACTCTGCGTGAGGACGCCACGACAAAACACTTCTGGTGTCGAGACTGGTGCAGTGGGCTCATTTCGACACCAAAAGTGCTTTGTCAGGTGGCGCCCCCACGCAGAGTGGCACAGGTCGGAACTTCAACTGAGGGAGGGGGGGGGTGCTGTTACTTTTGCCCTCGATGTTGCATACATAGTACAGGGACTTGGGTGTGGACGGAGATGTCTTTACGAGTAGAACGACAGTTGTCAGTTCTTAAGCCTCGAAAGTGGGGCGAAAAGCATCTTCGCATTTTTCGCCTGTGTATATCTGTGCGCCGGATTTTGCGTATAGGTATGATCTCTGCTACGTCAACCATCGTCGTCTGCAGGCTTGGTCCCAAGCCTTCGGGCTTTATGGTTTGCTTTAGAGCCGCATAGTGAAACATTCAGGGCACCCTGACCGACCGAAACGTGGCAAACACGTAGACTCTCCCTACCCTTCAAAGGTGCTAGGACTGACTCACTGACGCGGCTGAAAACCAGATCTTTGAGTACAAAAGCAGCGCTACAACAGAGGACGAAGAAGGAAAGACAAGCGCTGCTAAGTACTGAAAGCTTTTTAGAATAATATACGCCCTCAGTGATGTTGTAATGCTTGCAATAAAATCCTAAAAAGCTAAAGTCATTCGTTAAGTACGAACCACCGGGGCCTTACATTAGGGAGAAGAAGAATGCGATAATACCGTGCATTCATCAATTGTCTCCGGCTAAAACAAGTAAGCACCAGATACGAGGTAGAATTTCTGTTTTCGGCTCCTAATAAACTAGGAAAATTTTGTGCTATCGATGACAGAAGAACCAAAGAAGAAAACCAGCAGGAAAAAAGTAAAGAAGTGTGCCAAGTAAAACGTGAGTTACAGTTTAAGCCATGTGCTGAGGGTATCGTCTATGACGTCCCTTTTTACTTGCAGCAAGAACTACATAAGGCAAAGCGGGAAACGCTTAAACACGCGACTATGCCAGCACAGCACGTCTTTAAAATGTGCTCCTTCCTTCAACCTTTCAACCTGCGTTTGCATGACAGAGATTGGGGTCTTAACATTTCTGGTTTCTCGAATAAAAATACACCCGCCACGGTGGCTCAGTGGCTAGGGCGCCCGAATACTGATCCGGAGTACCCGGGTTCGAACCCGACCGCGGCGGCTGCGTTTTTATGGAGGAAAAACGCCAAGGCACCCGTGTGCTGTGCGAGATGTCAGTGCACGTTAAAGATCCCCAGGTGGTCGAAATTATTCCGGAGCCCTCCACTACGGCACCTCTTTCTTCTTTCACTCCCTCCTTTATCCCTTCCCTTACGGCGCGGTTCAGGTGTCCAACGATATATGAGACAGGTACTGCGCCATTTCCTTTCCCCAAAAACCAATTATTATTAATAAAAATACATGCACTCCTCTTTTAAATAAAACAGGTTCTGTTCAGGCATAAAGCTCAGTCGACAAGAGAAATATGTGAGCGATATAATTCAATGGATGTATTAAAGCAACAAGCAACGACGAAATGGGTCGGTTAGGGGGAGTAAAGAGCCATAAAGACGAATATCAGTTAAATCGCTTATCGTACAATCCACAATACGAGCCAGCGTGTACGCGTCTGCTCTTGTTTGATGTCACTGGCGTAGATCGGCCAGTCGAGCCCATTGACATTAGGTCGCTTATGTTATTGTTATCTCCTCAGTACTAGCTTGTATCCTGGTTGATTTACTCGTAATTCTACCGTCCGCGTATTTTGAGCGTCATCAAATGAGGCTATGCGCTGGGAAGATTATCCAGTACGAAGCAATTGCCCCACCAGCTATTGTTCGGCGCGGTTGACGCAGATGAACAACCCGCGCTCACTCACGTTGAAGACGGTCATGCTATCTCGCCTGGAATAGCACGGATCCTGGTTCACTGACAGATGAATTCGCTTGTAGATATCCGCTTAATGTGATGAACGCCGTCGAAGGAGAGAATCCACATTGCGGAGTATCCTCTTCAGAGCACTTATTCTTGCCTCATATATTGTGGCTTGTCCGGAGTGCTATCACCGTTTGGGAGTGGTCTTTTTGGTGACGTCATTGAAAGACAGCATCCGCTTTGGATAGCCCTCTGCTGGAAGTGTTTGTTCTTGTCTTTACCATTGTGTGACTGGTCCGGTTTGTTATCGACCGCACGGGGTATCTTAGTGATTGCGCTGCTAGGGCAAGTCCACTATCAAGTGGTCTTTGTCGATATATATGTACAGACGTGTATAAGGGCACCCTATCGCTCTTTCGGCACTGACAACAAAAGGGGAGTCATTTTCGCAAAAATCTTTCCTTGTTTGTGACGAGTACTTCGCTACAAGTACTGACGGCCACAAAAGCGAGAACACAAAGCGCTTAAGTACGGAGGCAGGATGCGACATTTATCAAGGCGCGCAGCCATCCGGCAACAGGACGGAACTTGGACTGCTTTCCGCTATTGCACTTGGCAGTCATGGAGCAAAGAATGGAATCAAGTTGGAGCGGCGGTTCGTAGAGGAAGATGAATTTGAAAAGGTGTTCCAAGCAAGAGGACAAAAGATATAAAGGAATTAAACGCGGCTAGACGCCGTCTGATGCGATGTGTTCCTAGCAGCAAAGTACAGCACCTCTTTTCTGGAAAATTTGTTACAATACTGAACATGCTTTCCAGCCATGCTGCCAGCAAGTTTCGTGCCGTATGTCAAGGACAGTCAGCTTCACTAACTGTGTTTTTTCTACTACCAAGTTATGCCGAATCGGGGGGGGGGGGGGGGGGGGGGACATGTTGTCGGGCAAACTAAAGGAAATATTTTCTGTGAAATAAAGTCAGGTGGATTTCGGTGCGAAGACAAGCCGACATAGAGGCGTAGATAAGACGAAGATCGGAGTCTTAATTGTGGACGTCCTTGTCTGCATGCCGAGTAACGTTAACTGTGTCTTATACGTAGATGGCAGCGTGGGACGCTTACCTACATTTATTTTGATATTATAGGCATTTGTCAGGCTTCTTGCCTTTTTCCTTCGCTCCGGTTTCCGTAACAGGAATGAAACAAACTGAAAAAAAAGTTGAATATAATTACATGTGTACTCGCTTTGAGTTTGGCGCGTAGGTGTCAACGCTACGTACTAAAGGCAAAGTTTACTCTTCACGTTTTCCGATTGTGAAAGCTGACTTCAGTGCATTAACGACGGAGCAATGACTATATTTCCGGAAAGCACTCTTAGCTCATGATCAGGATACGAGCGATTGGAGGTCTTGTTAAGCCGACGGTGAGCTCATGCATCAGTTAAATAACGGCCCACTTGCTTGCTCGAGAGGCAGTGCTTACTTATTCTAAGCATTTGGCGAATTCGGTTTTGAGCTTGCTTGTGCAGTGTTGAACGGGCATTAATGCCAACAATACCAAACCGATCGCGTGGCCCAATGGTCTTATAGTCCCCAGACTCCCATTTTATTCGTGTACGCTTCGCTGAAAGTCTGCAGCCGTAACTGTTGCTATAATGACCTTAGGTGACAGTTTCTTAGATGCTGTTGGCTAGTTTCGGTGAAAAGTCTATATAAACTTAGTTAAAACGGACGTTTAAGTGAACTGTCATCCTTCTGGTCCATTGCGCCTTCATCTTATACATAGTAGTAGTGTTCCACCTTCTTTTCATTTTTACTAGTATAGACCTCGTATCAACAATTTGCGGTATTTGGCCTCAGAAACTGCCTCACTATAAAACATCTGTTGTCATTAGCAACGTCATAATTTCTATATGCATACGCAAGGCTTGAAGACTTTCGCTATAGGCCCTTCGCGCTGGTATGGGGCGCTAGCATGGATGGATGGAAGTATAGGCGCGTCCCCTTTGAAACGGGGTGATGATAGTTGCCACCATGCTCAGCTTTATTTTTGTTTAACTGTGTTGCAAGTTGTTATTAAAATTCGCCATTTGCTTTAAATACGTCTTCCTGCACTTCTAACCTTATGTACGTCACCTCTCTGCTTTCGAGCTACCAATCTTCCAATCGCTCTCTGCTAATTTCCACCGCAGATTTAGCTAGATGAACATTGGTATCTTTAAACGTTAGGGCCCCAGGAAGAGTGAATGTGCCTGCATCGACATCGGGATGGATACCATCACATTTGAGTATAAGGTGTTCTGTTGTTGTTATTGTTGCCTCAAATACGATGGCACATACCCACGGTGGGGATTGGCCAGTGTTCGGGGCAGATTCAAACAGGGAAAATCTCATCCAGGTTTGTCTCAAGCGGCTCATAAATTGAAAGGACTCTGTTATATTGTTTCTACAGATTTACCACATATAGCACATATTCTTCGTTAAATTTCTTTTTGTAGCTGCGCGTTCTAAGACACCCTGACATATAGCCGGATACAACTTAAGTCTGCAGTGAAGCTCTGCCCACATTCAGGACCGCCGCACAGAATTCCTCCACGGCAAAAAAGTAGTTTGTTGTCAAAACTTTTCTTCTTGGATAAACAAGGAGCTAATCCCAAAAAAATTGCAAGCTTTAGAATTTTGATACCTGACCTGTTTAATAAAGTGAAACATTAAAAAGCTTGTTTCGTTTACTGTTGTGACTTGCTAGCGGAGTAATACAGTACGCCGCGGACCGTGGCCCAGTGTTAACAACTGCGGTTTTTTTTTAAGTTGTATCCTACTATAGTTTCAAATAGTAGGGCACTGCCTCGAGTTATCATAAAACGCTTCCTTCCTGATCTGCCTTTTCCAGTATCGATATAGTATCCACACTATGCTCCTTTTCCATTGAATTTATCCAATTTTTACCTTCGACGTTTTTAACCTGTCGTTTAATGCTCTTTCTCATTCCTCGCCTCTGGCAAACTTACTGGCCAGCTTTCTAGTTCGTTTCGCCACTGTGTTTCACGCTCTTTCTGTATAGGTATTTAAATACCTTAGCTGCCCCCCCCCCCCCCCCCCCCCGTTATCATCCAATTTCCTCAGGCGTTCTTCGTATAGAATTTAACTCTGAGCTTCCCGTGCTTCGAACAATGCCCAGCCCATATCCCCCTGTACTGCCTCGTTTGTGGTTTTCCCGTGGGTACCTAGTGTTAATCTTCAAACAGTTCTCTGATTTACTTCTAATCGCGACTGAACTTCAGCTCTTAAGCATAGAACCGCATTCCCGAAAGTAAGCCCCGGCACCATTATTCCTTTCCAAATACCTCACAGTACTTCATACCTGTTGTACCCCCACAATGCCCTATGTTTCATCATCCCGGCATCTCTTCGCCCTTTTGCTATGAGAGACTGTTCGTGCTTTTCCGTGTACATATGCCCTTTGTTTGCCCATACCCCGAGATATTTGTATTCGGCCACTCGGGGTATTTCATGGCCTTGTATTGTAAGCTCCTGATCAGTTGTACCGTTGAAAACCATCACACCTGACTTATTTGGGCTAAAACTGAAACCTGTACTGTCTCCTTCATCTCCACAACATTTAACCAGAGGTTGCAAATCTTCCTGGCTATCTGCTAACAGTACAATATCGTCTGCATACATAAAACCTGGTTATCGTTGCTCAACAACCTTTCCGCCTAATCTGTACGACAGATTATAGTCTAGATTGCTTTCTTGTAGCCTTCTTTCCATACTTATCATGTAAAGCACGAACAGCAGCGGTGATAGAGGACAGCCTTGCCTTAATCCTTTGTGTACCTAGACCAGTTGTTGTACTCCTAATCCCTTTCCTTGTTATTTAAACTATTTTCTGGATATATTTCCCGTAGAAAATAAATTACCTCATGACCGATACCTTCATCTTTTATTATGTTCCCATGGAGTTCCCTGTTCACGTTGCGTATGCTCCGCTTATATTCAGGAAGGCTAAACACAGACGTCTGTTTTCCGCCTTAGCTATTTCTATGCTTAATCTAAGCGCCTACTCCTTCTGAACCCGTTCTGAACTTCTCCGAGTATTCTGTTGTTACTTTCTACCCTTGACTGCATTTTTAATTTCACCGCCTACATCGCCAGCCTGTATATAACTGATGTTATCGTAATCGGTCGGAAGGATTTTATGTTAATCCTATCTCCTTTCCCTTTATAAGTTAAGTCCATTTTACTCTGTATCCAGCTGTGCGGAATTTTCTTTTTTGTTATGGCTGTCTCCAATGCTTTTATCAGCGTTTACTTGCCTCTTGGGCCAAGTTCATTTATCAGCTTGATTGGAATTTCGTCTATCTCTGCGTATGTGCATACTTCAACGTTTGCTTCCGCCTTTTTCCAGTTAAAGCTGGTCACTTGTAAGCTGTTTTCTCTTGTGCTGTCCTGTGTTGCTTCCCCATTTAGGGAGATTACCCTATCGTCGTTCCTACATGATTTGGCTATAACTGATGCAATGCAGTTCACAGCGTCGTCTCCCTCTAAACATTTTCCCTTCGGCATTTTGAAGCAGCCCGCAGCAACCAGCGCCATCCCCCGGCCAAGTTGAGCACATTGTGCGCGCCTCCACACATTGAGTGTACTGCAGGAGCCCCGTGAACAGCGTCTGCTGCTCCGCTGACTCCGGGCGCTGACGTGCGCACTTTGCTGAGCGGCTATTTTCATTTGCTCGCTTCATCTGTTCAAAATCCCGTGCTCTCCGGGACCTCTTAGGCGCAGTGTATTGCTCCTTTTCGGATGCATTTATTGACTCATTGCTGTAACCTTATGGCTTCACTCGTATGAATGCTAAGGAGTACTTATTCCCTTATTTAATAATCTATTCCAGATTAGAGCCGCTGCTGTAGCACATTCATGAGAGCAGCGCAGACGACATGCGAAGATCGTGGGCGGAGTATCGCCTTTTATCCTTTCCATCAAATTGTACTGATAAATATGTTGTTGTCTAGCACATCAGCTAAGAATTCCAAGTGCTTTTCTTGCTTTCAAATACTTTTGCCTTCTTTCGCACGTACCCTAATGAGCCTCGCTTACTCTGTCCCTGTTTTCATTTGAAGAGGTGAACAAGTCTACCGGGCTTCTTTGGGAGCGTTACCTGCAGTTCCATTTGAGGAACACACCTTATGTATGCAACACAGCAATGATATTTTCTGACATGGTATTTGCATGGTTTTAATAATTTTATCACCATGCCAAAGATTTCAGGTATGCGTTGTACAGAAGTCGTTTTGGGCACCAAAGGCTAATAAATGGGAGACAAGAATGTCAAACAAGTGGTGGCTCTAGAAGGCGTCGATTTCAAATTATATACCGATTTTTTTGACGAGGTGCGACAAGTTTTTCGCTCTACCAGCTGGAAAAAAAAACAAAAAACAAATTTCCTTTCGGAGGTTTCTTCGAAAAAAAAAGAATCGACAACAAAATTGATATCTCGCTTGAAAAATAGGAGTAAACCAACCGAGCACAGCTAAGTTTGCTAATTCTGTGCACATTACAAGTGTCGGAATATTCTACGGGCCTATAGGACATCAAAGGCAAAATTAGAAAACGTGCATCACGTGTTATGTAAGCGCAGCAAGAATTGTCATATCTGAGTACAGCTTTCCACACGGTTGTTCTCCCAGCCTGGCGCATTCTTGACGGCGTTCTTGGAAATGTCGTGGCGTTAATTCACACGCTGGAGCAGAAGTAGGCTTGTTTTTCAAAAACGCACTCACGCGCAAATGTAAATGCCGCGCCATGCTTCTCAGCTCACTCGTGAAAATCCGTTTCGAACTTTTTTTAACTGAAACTTCTTCTCGAAAGGCTGAGAACAGGTCGCAAGAGGGAATTTTTCTTTGTTGCTAAAATGAGTTTAGAACCGCCCTGCAGATGAAGTGAAAGTGAGGCAAGTCTGTTGGAGTAGGTTTCAGCAAAACGTTGCGTAGGGCCCGTTGGTGCGCCATGAGTGGAAGCAGAACACGATGACGGGACGCACACCTTGTCTTGTGTCCGTTTTAACCACGGAGGAAGACTATATAGGAGTGGAAGCTCCGCTGTCTGCGGCGACCAGAAAAGGTCACAAGCCCGCGGCGCCACTATCAAGCTGGCGGCCTGGAAAGAAACTACCGCCTGTTTCAGTTGCCAAGGCAACCGGTCGAGCGTGTTGCTTCCGTTCGACCGCACGCGCCTGACACCCTTGCGCGCTTCTTTACCGCTGGTAGCCCAAAGAGCAACTGGTGCTATGCTTCAACCATTTGAGCACAGACACCGACAAGAACTGTTGCTGTTTGACTTAAGGGCGCAGAAATACAACGTCACGGCGTGCCCGCTGAAGCAAACACCCGTGTCGTCTGCTTGTCGTCTGCTTTGAGCGCGCGCCGCAGCCGCCTGCCCGGGCGCTGCATTTTTTTTTTCGCTGCTGCTTCTACGACTCGCCGCATGGCGCCGCCACTGCATACGGCCCGTTGGCGCATACAATTGTGACTTTATCTGGTCGCCTGCGCTCGCTCGCGCTGACGGGAGTTTCACCTCCTATATAGTCTTGCTCCGTGGTTTTAACGAAGCTTTACAACGCAGCCACTTCGCAAATAGTCTGCTGCAACCGGACTGTTGTCAGTGCGCAAGTCCTCAGTTTGCCAGCGTTGTAAACTATATTGGTAGAAGACTCACTCGATCATACGCAATCTGCAATCACTGGTCACAAGCCAAGTGGAGAACCCTTCTGCCTCAACTCGCGCTCTTCGACTCGTATGCGTTTTTGATCTGTACCCACCTCTTATGTTAACCCCTAGCCTATAGGCCGACTGTCACTTTTGACTGATGACGAGTTCAGTTTGTCGCGCGTTTCCTGACACACTGTGTCCGGTTTAATGAGAGCAGGGCTCATCCAAATAATTTTTTTTTGTTCTGCGACAGATGGCAGCACGGGTTACTAAAAACTATTTTGGTACCATTTTCGAAAAAAAAAAAGTGTACGTTATGGAGTTAATACCCCCCGGAGGGGGTTTTTGATGAAAATAAAGTGAAATGAAGGGGAGGTATAGCTTGAGTACTCACCACGGCGTCAGCTCTCGCGGAGTCCAACCTACGCAGTCGATCTTCGCATTACAAACACATCTTTCGACTTCTAGCGTACTCGCCCAGACCTCTTTCGCCTGGCCAGTGAACCCCGCCGCTCTGTCACGGCCAAGTGGGACAGTATCGTGTCCTCAGAGCCGTTGTTGTCTCTAGTGGGGTGCGCCCTTTGCTCCGGACACGATAGGCCACCGTGGGATATTCCGCTGGCGATTGTACCGTCTGCGGAGATTGCACCGTGGATTGCTAGCTCCGGGTTGGTTATATATGCACAGATATTCGCGCCATTTCAGTCTTCAAGGCTGTGCGCTGATAATTCCAAGCTCGCTTGGCACGAAGAACGAGATACTGGTTTCCAGCGCCTCGTTTCTGCATGTACAGATGCAGAGCTTGTATTAAAGCAAAAATAAAAAAAAACCTTGCCAAAGGCGAAAGTTGGTTGACCTTGAAGAGGGATTGCTTAGTAGCATGGGCTAGTCACGCAAGCACTGGTGCATGTGCTTTCTCCCATGCAGCGGGCGGCCATGCAATTTTAGGATACAATTAGGCTTGAACAAGGACGCTATAGACTTTACAGGACCACACCTGAACCAAGCTTCGCAGTTTATTCGCCGCGCCCCGATCAGATAAAACACATCAGTCGAACTGCGTCACGGCTGCCTGCAGTTACAACCTTCCTGCCTGACTTTATGATGAAGGATGAAAATGATATGACGTAGCCATCTTCACCTACTTTTGAGATTGTGTAGCAAAGTGTGCGGAGGGTCGCGAATTAGGCGTCATTCTGCCCTCTGCAGTTTTTTCTTTCCGTTAGGTTCCAGAGAACAGATAGCATGTCCTGTTTTAGGTGACGGATGAATTGATGCGCTGAGGTTTGCATACCACGACACAGTGTCTATTGAACTGAGTGAGAACACGGCGAGAAACACACAGCGCGCATATATTGGAAGCGAGGCGTGCTGCTTCGGCGAGGTAGAGCTTGCCACGCGATTTGGCACCTTGCAGAAGCAAATCAGCGCAAACAAGGTGCTACGGTATACATGCAACGAATTGAAGTACACTGTAAGCGGAGCACACACCGGGACTTACAAGACGTGTGTATGGGGACACTAAAAGAATGAATCCCAGCGCTTAAATATGATCATCCAGTAAATTTGCGGTCTGATATGCAGCAGTCGTGGCGATTTTTACACGTCCTGTTTGCGTCCTATCCGCATATCTCCCACTTGTCCAATCACTGCTTGCGCCGGTTTCAATTCTAGCCTTCGTGCGTCAGGTGTACGCGTACCGTATTTCGAATAAGCACCACACGGTCACTCTTGTTACACATCGCTACACAACCACACCGTCGTTGTTTTGAATAAGCGCTATACACAGAATACATGAATTAATGCGCATTCCGTCCGTGCCTTGGGGAATGATGTCCGACGTACGTCACCTAGCTCCTCTTTGCGGAGTGCACTCACCCAAACGAACGCATTTTTCTGTACTTGTCTTACACACCACTTCGGATATGTACTACCTCAGTGTTATTTCACACCTGACGCAGCCTGTTTTCCTCTCCCGAGCCGTAAAGAGCATCGATATCACTCTGGTAGAATCGTTGGAGCGGCTTTCTGCAGAGCTTGAGCGTCGGCGTCACCAGTCCTGTATCCGGCATCCACTCCTCGGCGCAAAGCTTCACCTTGAAGGGCACTTCGACCTTCTGCAGGTCGCTCGACCTTGCGTACGCCAAGATGGACTCCGTGGCTGCCTTGCTCACTTCGGGGTCATCGCACAATTCTTTCAGCGAGGCGCCCTTCTCTTTGCCGAGACATTTGGCCACCCGCTGGAGCTCCTCGTAGTTGGGAGTCACGAGCGCGACCAGATACGTGTGTAACGAGCTGCCGTACACAAACGCGTTGTCCACGAGATGGCAGGACTTGAGCACGGATTCGACGCGGCTCAGAGCAACGTACTCGCCGTACTGAAGCTTCACTAGGTCCTTCTTGCGGTCGATGATCCTGAGCGTGCCATCGGGGAAGATCTCGCCGATGTCTCCGGTGTAGAACCAGCGGATGCCGTTTTCCTCGCGGAACGACTCCCTCGTCAGTTCCTCGTTCTTGAAGTAGCCCTTGACAATGCAGTCCCCTGCCACGACGATCTCGCCACGAGGGTTCGGTTTGTCCGAGGTGCTGTAGTTGCCTTCGGGCCAGTCGACGAGCCGGACGTAGCATCCGGCAAGTGGCGCCCCCACGCGGTTGGCGCTCGTGTCCTGGTGGTGCATAGCTGTGGTCGCGCAGGTGGTCTCTGTGAGGCCGTACCCTTCGACGACGTGGCAACCCAAGCACGCCCTCAGGAAGCGGCGCGTGTGGGTCGACAGCGGTGCCGAGCCGCTCACGACAAACCTTGTCTTGCCTCCGAGCACGAGTCGAGTCTTGTTGAATAGCAGGAGGTTGAAGAGCGGGGTGTCGAAGCCGTGCTCCAGCCAGAAGCTTTTGTACTCGACAGCGTAGTCAAAGAAGGCTTTGAAGAGGGGACCTTTCGAAGCGATGGCCTCGGAGATCCCTTTGCGGATGCGGTCGGCCACGAGAGGTACACACGTGACCTGGGTTGGCTTGAGGAGGGTTGCGTCCCCTGGACAGCCCCGGGCGATGGCGGTGGACTTGTCGGTGATGGTTAGCGGGGAGGAATAGCCTATGCGGGCGCCGACGCAGAAGAGCATTGACTCGACAGAGAGCTCGAGCATGTGGGCCAGTGGCAGGTAGGCGATGTGGGTGTCTTCGCTGCTTGCAACTCCGAAGCCGTGGCAGAGGACGGCGAACGCTCTTATTGTTGCGAGAAGGTTGGTGTGCGTGATCATGACGCCCTTTGGGACCCCCGTGGAACCGCTGGTGAACATAACGATGGCGACGTCATCCGGCGCGGGCGGGCACGTTTCCACCTCGAACCCGGTTTTTCGCCCCTCAAGGCTGGAGAATGGAATGATCTGCAGCAGAAGAAAGAGTGGGAATTACTTTCTCGTCGTCTGAAGTGGGTACACCTACCGTATTTAACATTGAGGTCTAGGAAAGGGTCTTTTTCAGCAGCTATAAAAAAGGAGCTTACACTCGAGCTCGATTTGATAGAACCTACATTGTCGCTTCTCTTAAAGAGCAACTGCTGGTTTTTTAAGAAACGTTTTGTGTTGATAACTACATCACATTCTTTAGAGTCCCCTCTCTCTGAAACAAGAAAACACGTTGTTGTTTTTTCAACATACCGCGTAGAAGTATTTTAAAAGAGCAGAAGCCAGGAAACCAGAAACTGGGTTTCGACCAAATGATGACGTCGTGACAGACCAGGCGATGACATCACGTATACGGTCACAAAACTATCGCGCCCGCATTAACTGGCTAAACTTGCGACTGTAAATGATAGCTTGCGTCATTATTTGTGGGAAATGACAAAAAGCAAGCTCGAAATCTTGTCCTTCATCAAACCCAGAGTGAATATTGGCGGCCGTGCTTCCAGCGACGTCACATACGCCAGGCTGACCGTAGAAATCTCCTAGTTTGAGGCCACGAAATGAGAAACTTTACAATTCATTTGCGCTGAACCAAGACACCGCCCAGCTGCGAAATTTGAACAGAAAACTGCTGCGAACGTACCGTGGAAATTCCAGTGTAATCAGAGGAGGCAGAAAAAAAAAACACCGGGGTTACCATTAAGGGAGTATTTTTGTGCGGGCGTCAATGGTATCACTGTAAGGGTTACGCTGCAAATGTCTAGGACAAGTAGAAAAAAGAAAGCTAGCAGGATAGTACACGCGTAAGTATAACATACTCTTAAATTTAAATTAAATGATGAAGAAGAACGGGAATAATTTGGCAGTTTCGGAAAAAAAGAATGACACGTACAGAAGCCGCGGACAGCGCCGGCTCTCGAGAAAACAACCTCACCACTACGGTGCTTTGCATACAAGCCAGAGGAGACCCACCGAGTTCGCCATCTCATCTGCAATTGCCCTATTGAAAAATGTGTACAGGTTGAATAGGAGACAAATAGGATTATGGCACATTTCGTTTAACATATAGATGAAGCTTCCAAAGCGATCCAGCCTTTAGTGACTCCTTAGTGGAGGGCTCCGTATAACTACATTACCCGTGGTTAATTACCGTGCCTTACATCAACAGTGCATCAAGTCGTGGGTTCGAACCGCCCACTTGGTAGCACTTCGATGGAGGAAAAATGTCAAAATTCCATGTACGTGCATTGTTAGTGCCCGTTAAGAACCCCAGGTGGTCGAAATTATCCGGAGCCCTCCACTACGGCGTCCCTCATAGACTGAGCCGCTTTGGGACGTCCATACTATAAAGCCAAACCAAATGTGCCATAATCCTATTTGCTGACCCGTTCAAACCTATATACCTTATTCAGTAGGGTGTGTAGGTTTGGAAGATATAGCCGCTACCAATGCTGTCCCAAATAGGGACAGTACGCGGGAATAATAATAATAATAATAATTGGTTTTTGGTGGAAAGGAAATGGCGCAGTATCTGTCTCATATATCGTTGGACACCTGAACCGCGCCTTAAGGGAAGGGATAAAGGAGGGAGTGAAAGAAGAGAGGAACAAATAGGTCCGTAGTGGAGGGCTCCGGAATAATTTCGACCACCTGGGGATCTTTAACGTGCACTGACATCGCACAGCACACGGGCGCCTTAGCGTTTTGCCTCCATAAAAACGCAGCCGCCGCGGTCGGGTTCGAACCCGGGAACTCCGGATCAGTAGTCGAGCGCCCTAACCACTGAGCCACCGCGGCGAAAACTCTACTACAGCACCTGAATAAAGTGTGTGCTTACGGGCGACGCTTAGAACCTCCCATAAATAGTTTTCGCTGTAAGCGTCTGGAAACGATGAAGCTAGACGAACTGTTTACAAGCCCTCTTAACCTCGCGTTTATTTCACAGTGAAAAAAATTCATAGAGACACCGTATGTGTTGCCACCGCTATGGCATTAGAAGCTGCTGATGCCTTTACCGGAAGCGACGTCACTTCCGGTCTGATGACGTAACTTTCCTTCAGCCAATGGGCATTTTCCACTCTGGTGACGTCACTGAATTCCCACAGGACAATGGAGCGAATTTTATGACCGACGACATTTTTTTTTCCCAATGAGGCTTCTAGTTGCATACCACGTTAATAATTAAGCGTATTTTATAGGGGTGGGCTGCTGAAGTACGGGAATAGGCGTAAAACGGAGGAGATAACTGATGGCGCACATCGCTCCACGGTTGACCGCTTCAGGGGTGTACCTCGATCGGAGGATGAGGCGATGGAGTTGCGCCTTGTAAAGTATATGCGTGGGTAGAGGATCGAGCGCATCAGCCGGTGGGACGTGTGAACACCGGCACCCCTTAGCGCATAGCTATGAGGCGGATATGTGACCGAACGCGGCGTGGGCGGATTTACGGATGACTGTCACCCGCGGGATGCCGGTTCCCGATGCATGAAAAAAGAGACCTAGAATCCGAGCTGTATCCGCCCAAGGGGATCCGACAAATGACCGACTATAAAGTGAAAATGCCGGCTTTTCGTAAACCGGCCTTGTTGCTTTAGCGTTAGTGAAACGTGATTAGTAGGAACGAGGGATTCGGGTCCAGGGGAAAAGGCGAGATGTGAAGGCCTCCAGTACAAGCTCGAGGGTATATCATGCTGTCTAAGGCTAGAATCGCTGCATAATGTGGTACGAGAACGGAACTTTGGGATACTTATCGGTTGCTCATGAGGTACCAATGACATCCGTTGGATACAAAGACTGGAAGTTTGGTTTGTAAGGAAAGTGTGAATGGAGATGCGATAACAGTGCGGTAGTCTCAGTGATCCAAGGAAGTCAAGTATGGTATAATGACGGATATCGCCATCTGCCTTTGTAATGCCCACCACGATGACCTTGCGAACAAGGTGACTACTAAAAGAATGGTGAAGCGTACCAACAGCCAAAACGAAGAGACCAAGTGTCATCATTTAACGCCGTAGTTTCAATAGCGCAACAAAACCTACTCAGGAGCACTGTCTATGCCTGTCGTTGAGAACACATGCGCATGCTGCCTGTGCATTTGTTCCTTCACTACCCTTGCATGTGCATGCTATGAACAGACAGTTGATGTAGCGAGCTTGAGTGCTCGTGATTCGTTATTTCCTCATGCCCCGTGTCAACTGCTTTTCTGTAGTTGCGCAAGGGCTTTAATGATAAAATTGCCGTGCCGGCTGTAGCGCCCATCCAAGCGATGTGATGCGATGCGAAGAGCACCGCACGGACAGGACACGTGGACATGAAGGGAAGCGAGGCATGCGCCGGCCTGAAGTCGAAACTTTATTGTGCACGTCGAGATTTAAAAAGCGATCACACACGATGAAAAAAAGAAAAGAAAAGAGGACAAAGAAATGAGAGCACTTGCAGCTGCCTAAGAGGGTGGGTAATTGAGACACCACGCATGCTCAGTTGCGCACTCATGTGTTCACTACTCATGTAAAGCGTGAATTTGAACAGCCAGGAACGGGTACTCGCGCCGTATTTTATACGCAACTTGAAGCACCTATGCCACACATTCCTTGACGTGTACCGCAGCGGTGGCCTAGTGGTCTGAACATCCGCCTCGCATGCGGGAGGTGAGGGGTTCGATCCCCAGTGCCGCTGGGTACCTACCGGTGATACAATGGGCACACGCTTTCCCCTGGCCTGATGCTCGGCTTATTTAGGGTGAAATGCTTGGGAAATGGGTCTTTATACCCACCTTGAGTAAAGAGCATACCTTGTGCCATGGCGCTCTTTGGCCACAGATGCACTTGCGCCGTAAAAATCAATCAATCGATCGATCAATCAATCAATCAATCAATCAATCAATCAATCAATCAATCAATCAATCAATCATCAATCAATCAATCAATCAATCAATCACCATCCTTGACATGTACGAATAGTTCAGTAATCGAGGAAGCTAGCGCAAGCTTTGTGACACTGGAAACTAATGCAGTAAGTCGTCAATGCAGAGAATAAAGTATGCTTAATGTTTGTGTAAATTGGGTGCTCTGTGTGAAGGAGCACTGATTTACTATAAAGCGGATCAAACCTCAGTTGGTCCAGACGGTATGCGCTGCAAGTCACACTGAGCGCGATAGTATATTAAGATTTCAGTCGTAGGTCAACGCCTGTATGTCCGCGTTTCTTATTCGTGTGTCCTGTTTAAGTAGCGCTGTTTGCAATGAGTCGCGAACTGCTGTAAACGACGTACTTTTCGCGAGTTTAATATTTCGCGAAAATGGCCGAAGGCGCATTTTAAGAATATTTCATTACCGCTAAATTTAGCGAAGCAGACCTGGCGCGCAAGCTCTGCAATCTTTCCGACGCTGCATTGGAAAGCACGTGGCCAATGCGTTAAGATGCTCCGCTCTCAGGGAATACGGCTTAGCAGGAATTAAACAGCGAATAAAAAGAAAACACGCTGATTTTTCAGATCGTATAGCTTTTAGAAGCAAAGAGAGCCGTTTATAGAAACGATGACATATTTTCTGCGGGCCGAGAAGGTGCATGCCTGTGGTGTTCTACCTCACTTTCCGTTCTCTAGTTAAAAACTGCAATCGACATGCTCGTATCACATAAATGTTTTTCTTGATTACAACTCGACATTTCGATAAAATTATTCGCGGGAACGTTTTTTTTCTTCTGGGATCTGCATGCGATTCACGAAAAACGCAAAAATTAGGTCCTCGGGAAAATGACGTACAGCAACAATTCTGGACAAAAGCATTTTTGAACGGGAAATAGTTTACGAGCGCAATTTTTTATATATTGTAAGATTTCACTCTGCCAATCAATATATCCGCAGATCTCCCATCGGCAGGCTCGCATTTTTTTTTCTATTAACGTTTTTGCTCTCGCCAAAAGCGTTCCCCGTTGGTTTTCTGCTGCTTTCAACTGCTCGATGCGAGATATATATGAAAACGCTACAAAAGAAAGATTTTGCTACATATCAGAAGAATGGACGATTATCTTCAATATTTCCATATCAGTACCTTACAGTTTTCCAATATTCAATTTTTTTTTCTCCGAGAATGTTGGACATGGGTGGTTTAGAAAAACTATCTCTCTTCTCCGTACGTTCGTTCAAATTTTCGCTCAAAAGTTTGGAGCCGATAAAGTGAGTTCGTCGTGTGCTATGCGGTGTCAGTGCACATTAAAGATCCCCAGGTGGTCGAAATTATTCCGGAGCCCTCCACTACGGCACCTCTTCCTTCCTTTCTTCTTTCACTCCCTCCTTTATCCCTTCCCTTACGGCGCGGTTGAGGTGTCCAACGATATGTGAGACAGATACTGCGCCATTTCCTTTTCCACAAAACCAATTATTATTATGCTCTGGCGCGGACTGGCAATAGCTTCAGGAGAAGGATTCTGCGCGTTTCCTTCTGAAATTTGAACACCGGCCGGCGGTTGATAATTGAAACGATCCCGAAGTCTCAGCGATTCCAAAAATTCACAGGGTCACCTAATTCCTATGTGTGTTGGCAATGTGGTAGCATTAGCAGCTGTTGATGCCTTTGTCGGTCGTAACGTCACTTCCGGTCTAGCGACCGCACTTCCCTGCAGCCAATGGGAAATGATCTTGTATGGTCACGTGCCTTTCCTGCAGCCAATGGGAGTGCTCCCGTCTGGCGAGGTCCGTCACTTCTCTCCAGTCAAATGGAATGCTCCGATCAGGTGACGTCACATTCCATCCAGCCAATGGGCAAATTTTATGACCGACGACGCATTTTTGTCCTATGGGGCTTCTAATGATATCGCATTAATAACCACTACCTTTAATAACCACTACCATTCACTGTTCCAACATATTCTACCATGCAACCATTCACATGTGTCGTCTGCTGCAGCGTCCACAGAGAGAGCGAAGAGAAGAGAAAAGACCGAACGAAAGAAGGAAAGAAAGAATTAAAGAAGGAAAGTTTAGTTTATGGGGGTTTAACGTCCCAAAGCGACTTAGGCTATGAGAGGCTCCGTAGTGAAGGGCTCTGGGAATTTCGACCACCTGGGGTTCTTTAAAGTGCACTGACATCGCACAGCACACGGGCCTCTAGAATTTCGCCTCCATCGAAATTCGACAGCCGCGGCCGGGATCGAACCCGCGTCTTTCGGGCCAGCAGCCGAGCGCCATAACCACTCAGCCACGGCTTAAAGAAGGAAAGAGAGACAGGAAAAAGAGAGAGAGAGAAAGAAAGAAAGAAGAAAGAAAGAAAGAAAGAAAGAAAGAAAGAAAGACAGGCAGAAGCATCAACCAGGAAAGGTAAGGTGCAGGGTTACTACACTGCTCAGTGGAAAGAGATGGGGACATAAAGGCAAAGAAGAAAAGAAGCTGAGGTAAAGATGAATAATTTGCGTTCTTCTGTAGCCTAAACTTAAGGCTTTCCTTGGATCAATTTTTGAGCAATGCCCAGCCTTTACTCCCTTCTAGAAGCATAATTTTTAACCTGCTCAGCTTTAATGGCGATGGCTTCGAGTCGCTTACAAGCGTTCACCGTTCTTACCTGAACTCCAGAGACCACTGAAGCGGTGGGCTTGGAGTTGGAGCTGTCCATGTACACAATATGTGTCAGGAGCGGCATCTTGTCAACGATTTTAAGCACCCGGGGTAGGAGGTCCGCAGAGGTGACCAAGTGCGTCACTTCCGTCACGTTGATGGCGCTCACGATGCCGTCGTTGCTGAGTGTCGAGTACAAGGTCACCAGCGGGACGTTGGCACGGAAGCAAGCCTGCGCCGTCAGCATCCATTCCACTCGCGTCTCGGCCAGGATGGCCAGGTACTGGCGGGGCTTGACGCCTATGGACAGCAAGCCTCGAGCAGTGAGGTCTATCTTGCGGTCTACCTCTTCGTACGTCAGCCACTCGTAGTCTCCCAGGACGAGCTTCTTGAAGCATCTCCCGTTGGGCTGCCTCGTTTCGGTGCTACTTAAAACGGGCCGCGTGCCAAGGGCAGGTCGAGGAGCATGGCGGCTAATGGCCCTTCGGGCCATTTCGTCAAGGGTTTGGACTCCTCTTAGGTCTTCGAAATCGTCGTTTTGCAGCCGTTTGTATGGAGAAGATGGGTCGCCCTCGATGATGGGCTTGGCGAAGCAAATACGCTTTCTCTTCCAGTAAACCCAGGGCCTCTGGAATACGGCGTAGACTGGAAGTGTGATCACATCGTAGACTGTCACCAAACACGTGACGAGGCCGACGAGTGACTGGATGGCAAGCGGAAACAAGGCGTCTGCGTTGGCGGTCATCTCTGCGTCTGTCGATGTTGAGGAGGATGCAAGGACGCAGCGGCGAGATTTAAGGAAGCTCCACTTTGATGTAGGCTTTTAAGCGAGACAAGGCGAAGGATGCTTTTCGTAGAATCCAGTGCTGGTCTCTGCTAATATGGTTGCCTTAATGCGGAATGAGGGTTAGTAGATTCACGACGTCACCGGTCTCCTGCGGGCGGCGCCCAGACGGATGTGGTAGACTACCCTTTCCAACTCGGCTGGCTTGATCTCCGTCCGGTAAGGTTGATCCTGCACAGAAATATCAAGTTCGTTACCTGAGGAGAGAGCGCGGCTTTCCGGCAGCGGTTTTGAAGCGAAAAGTTACACTACGCTATAGGTAAAGCAGTCGTCGCGTAGGCCGGAGAATGTCCTTGAACGACCTTCAGCCCAACCACGTTAGCCGTGTATGACCATATGTGGTACAGTTATGGTGTCGAACCCTTGACCCCTGACCTTTAGTTGACCTTTGATCTTTGGGTTGACCTTTCACCTTAAGAACTTCCGACGGGGTGATGTGAACCCACGTGATGACATCCGATGGGGGTGTCGTAAGACCATGTGATACCACGTCATAGCCACGTGGACGTGTGGGTATATATAGAACGGCTGTCGCGAGCGTGTAGCGGAGCTGCCATGGACGAGCCTCAGACGCTTAGCAAGCGTCCTTGCTTTTCGCTGAATTCCAGGGTTAGCCAAGTTAAGCCACTGCCATTTTTTTTATTTTAGCTTGCAGTATCACCATACATGAAGCCTATATATACTTGCGCACTTGTTCCGTAACTACTTTTCACTAATCGCGACGGTTATGACAAGAATAAAATTAATTTGTATTCTGTCGTTTCTATCGCCCCAGTGCTGCTGAAGGCGGACGATTAGAAACGCGCGAATCCTGCGCGAAATCCTGCGGTGATTCGCACTTGGTTGCGGTCGTATTTTCGAGCGACGCTAAACTCCCGCGAACTAAGTCGTCCTTCATATCTGCAGCTTGCGAGTTGGACGTGGTAATTTTCTGTGGATTTATTCGCTGGCAGTTGGGGTTGGTGTTTTCGCATTCTTCCGTTGAAGCGACGGGCGCGTGTTTAAAACATGCGCGCGTTGCGGCGCCGCGTTAAGGTAAAAAAAATAAAAGGCTCGAGTAGGCTGCAGAAGTGTGAACACAGCCAAACGAGGAGTGACACCAGCGCCGGTGTCTTTTGTCGCGTTCTCTTTTTAATGCGAAAGCATTGCTAGTCCCCTTACGAGAAAAGCCTACGCCATCGCAGATGGCAGATGAAATCCCAGTGATGGCAAAAAAAATATGCACACTAAACAAATTCTCACCCTTAAGGGTGCAATTAAATCAGCTGTCCCCATACGAACACCCGTTTGGGTGCTAAAAAGGGTGCAGAGATCAGCACCCTTCAGGAAGGGTGCACTGCATGAAAGTTTAGAGGGCGCGCATCAGTCCAAGGCTTTTGCTTCATGGGTGGATCAATGTGGAGCACCCTTCCAACATGCATTCGTAGAGGTGTTATGAAAAAATAGTACCCTTTAATGAGGGTGCAACCATTACATCCTCTAAAGTATCATTAAGTGCACCCTTCCTTAAGGGTGCTGATCTCTGCACCCTTTTTATCACCGAAAAATTGGAAAAGGGTGCTCGTCTGGGGACAGCTGATTTACACCCTTAAGGGTGAGAAATTGTTTAGTGTGTAGGGTGATGTCATCAAGCGGCTGTATGACGCACACAGCAAGGCAAGCACCGCCTCTTCAACCCTAGCCCCGCCGCGGTGGCTCAGTGGTTAGGGCGCTCGACTACTGATCCGGAGTTCCCGGGTTCGAACCCGACCGCGGCGGCTGCGTTTTTATGGGGGAAAAACGCTAAGGCGCCCGTGTGCTGTGCGATGTCAGTGCACGTTAAAGATCCCCAGGTGGTCGAAATTATTCCGGAGCCCTCCACTACGGCACCTTTTCTTCCTTTCTTCTTTCA